>JAODVP010091122.1:0-12434 GCA_025400035.1 Tetradonia laticeps
TTTTTAGGTAGTTCAGGTATTTAGAGGGCATTTTCACGCATTTATGGCGTTTTTATATGTTTTTAGACATTTTTAGCCATTTTCAGACCTTATTAGACTTTTTTTTCAATTTTTAGATGTTTTTAGACGTTTTTAGACCGTGTTAGTTGTTTTTTCTTTGCGATTTTTAGACGTTTTTAGACCATGTCTGACTTAGACATTTGTAGACGTTTTTTGCTATTTTTTTCTTCAATTCTCGCCATTTTGAGATGTTTTTAGTTGTTTTTAGACGGTTTTAGATATTTCTAAACGTTTTTAGGCACTTTTTGTCATTTTTAGACGTTTTTAGAAGTTTTTTGATGTTTTTTAAAATTTTTAGAAATGTTCAGGAATTTCCAGTTGTTTTTTGACATTTTTAGGTATTTTTTGGCGTTTTTAGATATTTTTAGAAGTCCTTAGACCGTTTTAGACGTATTTACAGGTTTTTAGAAGTTTGCAGACGTTTTATGCCTCATTTTTCAATATTTTTTTCAATTTTATATACTTTAACACGTGTTTAGACCATTCTAGACATTTTTGGACGATTTTTAGATCTTTTTGTTGTTTTTTAACATTTTTAAACGTTTTTACGCCGTTTTAAACATATTTAGACGGTTTTAGAAATTTGCAGACGTTTTATACCTTTTTTTTTTCAATTTGTTGGCCATTTTAGACGATTTTAGACACTTCTAGACGTTTTTAGATGTTTTTACGCAGTTTTTTGAAATTTTTTGAAATGATCATTAATTTTCAGGTGTTTTTTTTAACACTTTTAGGCATTTTTAGTCGTTTTAGAGGTTCTTATGCTGTCTGAGATGTTCTTAAACGTTATTAGGAATTTTTAGATATTGTCAGACATTTTAGACGTTTTTAGATCGTTTTAGACGTTTTTAGAAGTTTGTAGACATTTTTAGACACTTCTAGACGTTTTTAGACCTTTTTAGATGTTTTTAGATGTCACTAGACGTTTCTAGACGTGTTTAGGTATTTTTAGCTATTTTCTCGAGTTTTTTTTAAGGTATTTTTGACCATTTTTAGGACTTTTTTAGTCATTTTTATATATTATTAGACGTTTTTAGATCGTTTTAGACACTTCTAGACGTTTTTAGATGTTTTTACGCACTTTTTTGACATTTTTAGAAATGTTCATTACTTTTCAGGTGTTTTTTTTAACACTTTTAGACATTTTAGACGTCCTTACGCCGTCTGAGATGTTCTTAAACGTTATTAGGAATTTTTAGATATTTTCAGACAGTTTAAACGTTTTTAGATCATTTTAGACGTTTTTAGAAGTTTGTAGACGTTTTTAGACCTTTTTAGATGTTTTTAGATGTCATTAGACGTTTTTAGACATCAGTAGACGTTTCTCGAAGTGTTTAGGTATTTTTAGCTATTTCTCGCGTTTTTAGAGTTTTTTTAAAGGTATTTTTGATCATGTTTAGACTTTTTTAGTCATTTTTAGATATTATTAGACGTTTTTAGACATGTTTGCGTGTTTATATCTAATGATTACATGTATTCAACGCCTGATTAATATTTCATCAAATGAGCTGCGAGTCCCAAGTTTACTGCCCGAGTGTTGCTACTTCGATCAGATAGACGACGAAACTTAGGGCATTGGGGCCTCGAGCGGTTTGGAAAATCTTGGCGATTGAACACGTGACGCGTCCCAATACAACTGTTTGCAAATGCGGCATCTCTATTCGCAGCATGCGACAACTTTGTATCCTCCCACAAAGGTCCTTGTCCACGTTTATTCCGTGGAAATTTTCGGGCAGACTAATCTGTGGATATTTCTTTCCTGATTTCCTTGATAGCTTAAGGCAACATTATACACCCGACCTATATCACATTGTTATAACACCACCGGCAAACCACGGCTTAAACATGTCTCATTATACCAAGTTATGCACTTAATGGACCCACATTATACCAGTAGTTACGTGCCTCTTTGCCGGCGGCGTAATTCCGCGAACTGCTGAAGTAGGTGCTCAATTTCGGCCAGAGCGCCCGCCTCCGCATATTTATCGTTATGACCCCGGTGCACTTTTCAGCTGGGAGTCATCGCGCGCGGCGAGCCCAACCCGAAGATCCTGAAAGAGCTCGGCATACAGACGCAGGCGATCTACGCGCGCCGCAAACTGAACGAGGCGCATGACAGTCCGTTCATTGAGGATTTGGTCCCGCCGGAGGATGACAGTGACGAGGACGAGGATGACGAGGAGGAGGAGGAGGAGGAGGATCCGCTTAATTGGAGCGGATACGCCGAAGTACACACGCTGCTCTATCCTTGCGTTACCATCGACGTGGACATTGATCAGAAAGGCACCGTCTATGATCTAGTCGCCACATTAAGCCTCCCGCAGGGCGAGGCGTCCCTGCGGGATGAATTCGATTTCGTCGTGAGTGCCGCTTACATCTAATACTCACTTCCAGATATTGACCCCGTTTGTTATATATAGGACGCGTTTAATATGCGGAACCATCTGAGTCTCAGCACACCTTACCCTAGCTTCAAACAGGTGACCTCCAGCGCCGAATTCCGGGTGATGATGGGACATCAATATCTTCTAGCTGTAGATGGGAGATACTTGAATGGAACGCGTTGGGTCAAGGGAGGTGGATTAGTTCATTATTTTACTAGGAAACTAGCGTCAGGGGAGAGTGTCTATAATGGGACTATAGGGGTACACACGCCTTTTGATACCCTTCCGATTCTGGATATACGAGGAGAACTCCAGAAAGGGGACCATCGATACCACACCAACTTTAATCTACTGACGAATGCTAGTGAGATCCGTGCCCTTGCAGGAATTGAAGTATACTAACTTTTAACCCAATTGGTACCTTAATTTGTTAATGGGTCCCCTTGTTTCTGTTACCCCAGATGCAAGCCGAATATGTCCACGGCACTTTTGATGGTCATATGACCACTTCCGTCCTCTCCATACCAGCCTCCAGCATAATCTTTACTAAGGACTTCACCCCCGAGGAAAACCGTATAGAATTCTATTACACAATGCATCACAACAAATCCAACGATGTAAGAGGCCCCAAATTGGGGAATAGTGAGCAATATCTAAAAAGTCTAATTACAGCTGAAACTAGACACGGCATGGCACTTCGCTTCGGTCAAGGACATGAAAGCACGCGTCTATCTGCAAACCCCCTTCAAGGGCTTGGAGGAGACCGAGGCTGATGTGGAGGTGCGCGTGACCCCGTCGAACGCATTAGCGCGGACGACCGTACGAATGCACCCGGTGGGAATTAGGGCGAACGCGACGCTGCGCGATAACGACGTGGGGGCAGCGCTCGACATCGAGTTCCTCGGCGCACGGTAAGCTCGCGATTTACATACCATCGATATAAACGGATAACGTGCTAATGTGCTATCTGTGCGCGCAGCCACCTCCTGGATTTCGAGGGCCGGCTGGCGAAGGAGGCCGACGGGGGGCGGCGCATTACGGGCGTCATAACGACCAAGGGCAAAAAGCTGCGCGTTGACGGCATGATGCAAATGAGCGACGACAGCGAGATGCCGACGGCGCTGCAGCTCGACGTGCTGGATGCTGAAGGGCCGCCGGTTACGCTGCGATACGAGCTGCGGCCGCGTGTCGGCGGCTTTGTGCTCACGCATGTGCTGCGCCGCGGCGCCGAGCAGTTCGTCGACATCACGGCGAACGCGGATGTGCGGGCGGCGTTCGATTGGGACGTTCAGCTGCAAGTATGTTGTATTAATTAGGTTGCGGCGGAGGCGCTAATCGAGTTGGGGCCCATTTGCAGATCGAGACGTCGCATCAAATCTACAAGACGTTCCTCGTTAACGCTACTGCGGTGACGAACGCGGGGAGTCGCGTCGTCATCGAGGCTGTCACTCCGTTCGAGAGGTTGGAGAGGATCAGGGCTGGGGCCACATTTGGGTGAGGAATTATGTATAACAACTGGTAACTGCTAACTGAATTGCACTGCTTCCCCATGACCCTTTACCCCTGCCATACTACTTACCACAATCACTTAATTAGGATCCCTTTATTTACCTATTACCAATTTATTTGTAATTTCTATACCTCCTCTTCGATTGCCGTTCTTCCCCCCTACGGGAATACAAATTTGTAACTTGGACTACTCTTCATAAAAACTAGGGAATTTTGTAGAAGGTTAGGTTAGCTTCCCAAAGACTCAGCTTACATTTCAAGAAGCGTTGACTCGTTACTCGGCCGGAAATAAATGGGCTGCATGACTGTACAAAGGATGTAATAAAATATATGGCGACGGCGGTGTAGCCACATTACTCTCCTCACCCTCACCCTCTAGAAGAAGGGTGCTTAAGCCCTAACATCCACTCATAACATCGCAGCCGTAGAGCCTTAGAATTTGTCGCGCGCAGTAAAAAGATGATTGATTTAAACAATCCACAATGTCTTGCAACCGCCGCCGCCGTCGTTATAACCTCCAACTCCCCACTTGTGGATTGAGCAGCTGCTCGCTACCCATCTTCGCCAGCCTATTAAATATTCATGCACGCTGTGTTTTATCACGCACTATGTCGACTGTTCTGCCAATAGAGAAAATGCAGCCGGCGCTTTCTACGACCTCGGCGAGACCGCGTGCGATGCGGAGGCGACGTGGGCCTGGCTGCTGCTGCAGGACATGCGCGTCACATTAATTGGCAATTACCGGAAGCCCAATTACAGACGCGCGGCCGCAATGAATGCGTTTTACGTCAACGCGGACAAAACGTTCCGGCAGCTGAGGATCGGGGGCCATGTGGACTACAACAAAGCGTGGATGTGCGTATGCGGGGGTGCAACTAATTGGATGTGTTAATAGACGTTTTTTGCAGACTTAGCAGCAACCTCTCGATGGACAGACCTGAGCGAGGCAGTTATGTGCTTGATGGACATCTGACCCTTCCAAAACCCAATGAGGAGACGCACATCTTCACTGGGGAGTATAAAGGAGGTCAGGATATTCGGTATTCTGCTAGGTACCATACACTTAAGTCGCTGAGGAACTATAGATCTTCTGGAATAGTGAGGAGTCCATTAGAAATTGATAGAATTTGGTATTTTAATGGCGGTGTTCCAGATTTCATACAGGAACCTCACTCATCTTAACGGGGATGTTCTGGTGGAGTGGGGCCTCCAACATATGCGCAACTATGTAGACGTGCATCAAAATGGAGAGGCCACTCATCTACTCTACAAATTGCGAACGCCGAAATTCCAGCAGGACGCACTAATTGCAAACGTGTCGTACTTGACGTGGCACGCTTTTCACAATGTAACGTACGTCGATAATTCTCATGTTTCTCTTTCAAGGTTTTCAAGGTTTTCAATGCTGGTGTTCCAGCGGGGAGCTGTTCTATCCGGGCAATCGGTCAGTGGCGGGCGGGCATGTCAACTTCAAAGAATTCGGGAATATGGAGGGTTTCGTCAATGCGACGACGCCATTCAAAGGGCTCAACTACACAGCGGCGAAATTCGCGACCCAGACCACTTCGTAAGTAGACAATGAGGGTTCGAAGTCCAATCTCATTAACTGTTGTTGTGTTCCAGGTTGATATACAATCGCTTCATCCAGATATTCTGGCCGACGAATAGCGCCTTCCTGGACGCGACTTGCACGACTACAGAAGTCGACGGATCGGCGGTCGCACGCGACACAAAGGGTGTTGTGCTGGTCGAGCTGCCGCTCACGACTCGGCATGTGGCACGTGTGGATTACGACTACAGCGTACGCCACATTTCAACAACTCAACATTTCAACACAAAATTTCACCACCATGATTTTTCAGGCGAGACCAACCGTGAAGACAGGCCACGCCGCTGTCGACTACAACTCCGAAAAACTCCTCCAAGGGACCTACAGCTGCAAATCAGACTCCAGCGCCGGCTTCGACAAGGATGACATCCACGTGGAGCTGGAAAACAAGTGGGTCCCCATCGCAGCCGACTACATCCACAGCTACTCGTATTCTGGCCCGACTGCCCCAACAGCGGTGAGTCCATTGTATAAATCACTAAGTTCTCGCATCATCTTTCACCACCTAGCTACATCTACGCCGAGGTTTAATTAGAAGTCACAGTATTAATTGTAGCCCTCCCAAACTTACTTAAAGCCCACTGCTGTTTCTTCCTAATTGGCATTCCGCTCTGTGTGCCTGTCTGTGCCTCTCTGCGCCTCTGCTAAAGACGCGGAATAATCTCGCGTTTCATCATGTGCGCTCTCATCATCCGTGAGATATTAAAATGACGCCAACCTCAACTCGAAACCGGAATCACATGGGGGGAGCACGTATCAGTTTTCATCTGCTCGCATGCGACGGACCACAGTCGGTATTGATTTAAATTTCGGTACATAACGCGCTGTGATGAATGTGATCTGGAGCTGGGAGGGCGAAAACAAACGGCCGGACGGACGTAAGCACAACTCATAAGCACGTCCAAAGCTGCAGTGGCAGATTGGTCTAATCCATTGCCGAATGTGAATTATTACCAATTTAAACTTTTCCAAGCGACATAAATTACCCGGAAATGGACTATAGCCATATTAACTACTTGCAACTTTCTGGGAAGCAGGAAAAAAGTGCACAATGTGCAATAATTCACTAAGTACCCTTCTCAGGAAGTTGTTTTTTTCGTCCAAGACACTATTTCTAGTTACTCTACGATTATACAGCAATAAATTGTTTATACAGGATACCAAACACCTGAACGTCTATCACTTACACAACAGCAGCTCATTCAACGTGACTGGAAATCTGAGGGTCCTCAAGAGAGAAACAGGTCAGGAGGTCACCCTCTTGGCGATCCACTCCAACCGCACAGTACGCCTTACCACCAACTACGACGTCTTCGACCAGCAGTTTAAGCAATACTCCAAAATCGAAATGGGTCCTACGCATTGGTTGGCTTACGACCTAGACCTCCGAAATGATACAATAGTAAGCTTCCTACTTTATTTACTTTACTATGTAACTACGTTCCCTTATATTCCACAGGACGACACCTTCGAGGCTCAACAACTCCAGATCAACTTATCCTACCCTCGACGAAATTTCACAGCCGCTGGTTCCTATAACATCACTGACCACGTACTGACCTCGGGAATGTCCTTAGCCTGGAATGGAGAGCCAAGGACGAGACCTAAGAGCGCCGCTGCAGGATTCGCGTGGACGCGGGATGAAGCCAGCCATGAGGTTTTGTTAGAATTGAAACATCCATCGCTTGATAAGGTAAGTATCAAGCATGAGTGAATTGTGACTGGGTGACTATAGGGGACCACATTTAGAACGTGACCCTGGTTGGGGCCTACGAACGGAATGATAAGACGCTGGCGGACATCAAGCTGACCGTCGATTACTCGCCCGATCCCGAGCAGACGCTAAAACTGCACGGTCTGCTCGAAAATCACTCGGACCGATATAATGTCAACTACACGTACGGGCTGTGGGGCAGTCATCCGGCCACCAATCTGCAATTAGACGTGGGCGGCGGGGTGCATTACAAGCGGCGGCGATTCTCCTCGCATCATTTGGTCGATTACAAGCGCAGCTATTTGCCGACGCAGGAAGGCGAAGCGAGTACTCGCATTGATATCGACAACAACGAGATTGAAATGAAGGTCAGTCCTCAACCCCTACTCCAATTATTTTACTTTGGGTTAGCTGGGGGTAGAGTAGGTTAGGTGTGGGAATAAAGCTAATTGGATTGTGAGTTGATTACGCGTGGAAGCCCAATGTGTCTCAGGTCCCATGACGCGGGAGCTATTGAGGGCATTAGGAAAGATCAATGTCGCCAGCTGAGACTTAGCGCAATCGATAGCCGGAAACTGCTGAATTGCATCCCCGCCTTTTTTGTTCCAGCGCAAGACCCTGCACGAATTATCGTATTTGTGGGGCCGCTACGCGGGAAGTTTCCCCCTATACACGGCGAATGTAACGGCCATACACGAGAAAGACATCAATGCAGCCGGAGAGTTTTACCTCAATTTCGTCGAGAAGTTGCTGCAGCTCGAGCTCAACTTGACTGAAGGCAGGCATAATTCCCCACACAACTTTTACACTTTCCACTTGACGGGCTTGATTTACAGACGGCAGCCAGAGCATGCACATGCATGGATACATCCCGGACGCGCGCAGTGCCCACTTCGACGTTTGGCGGGACTACGACGAGGACCGCATCACGGACGTGTCCTATTTTCTCAACCTGAATCACTCGCGGCTGATTGTGGCCACGCTGCGCTGGCGGCCCGAGTTGAAGCAGAACATTAAGGTTAGGCTAGTGGATGGGGATCGAACGTAGACACAAAAGTATGCAATTTCGTATGAAAATATTTGCAGGACGGCATCCGGGCTCTCAGCGTCGGCCTCTACAACCACACGATGGAGCGCGGCGACTATTGGCGGCAGTATGTGCGGTCGGAGATGGCGGACGCCCTCAGCGACATTTGGGAGGACGCGCGGCCGCGCATGCAGGAATTCATCGACGACGTCAAGTAGGTGCAAGTGTTAAACAATGAGCGCATGTACACTAACTTGGTGCTTTAATCACGTAACCAAATTTATCATTGGTATTTTTCCATCCCGGTAAGAATCCCATATGAATATAAATAATTCCCTAGGGACCTCCGAGTAATCGAGGCTGATCTAGACGAGCTTAAAGTGTTCCTAAACGAGTCCTATTACGCCAACGAGTTCTACATTAAAGACGTCGTGCGGTTTATCGAGCAGGCGGCGGATGAGCTGTCGATCCGCAAGCATATAGAGTCACTCCCAGCTATTTTCAACGAGATCTGGGAGGTTATGGGAGAGTCCGGGTTGAAAATCCAGAAAAGTATAGTGTGGGTCATCAATAAGGTCAAGGAATACTATAGGAAGACTGCAGAGTTCATCAACGCGTTCTTCCAAGGAGACGCCCTTGAACACCTGTCCAACGGAATGAAACAACTGGTAGAGAACTTGGACAACTATATAAAGGATTTACACGTGGCTTTCATTCAATATGTCGAAAAACTGTGGAATCAGACGTATCGGATGCTAATGGAGAATTGGCATAAGACTTTAGCTGCTCTCGAACCCAAATTTATTACGTTAGCTCACTATATAGAGACGATTGTTTGGAATGCAGGCACGGAGATCCTAGGTTTGTTTTTGGGGAATTTGTAGGTATGGAAATTCGGTATTAGGTGTCTATGTTCCAGATTTCCTCTACATCCGTAATAGCGACATCATCGACAACCCGTACGTCAGCCAGATCTCCAACTTCACCCACGACCTCGATCGCTTCTACCACGACATCACCGGCAACGACACCATCGCCAGCGTATACAAGTACACGAAAGTGGCGTGGGAGTTCGTCAAAGAGAAGTACTTCAAGCTGGTGCCGTTCGGCAGAGAGTTGCAGGAAATCGTCAACGAGATCGTCAGCGAAGTGAACGCATTAAAGAATCTGCCGTCCATGCGCGCGCTGCTGGAGAAGTACGCGGAGATCGAGCGGAAGCTCGTGTGGTTCTACGACTACTTCGATGTGGAGAATCGGCTACATCGTCTTGTGTCCCTCATTCATGCTAAGTTAACCGACATGAAACAAACTGCTCTCCAGGCTGAGAATCGGTACTGTATATCTTTATATCTACATCATCAATTCTAGTTTATTTGAATATTATTTGAATAGCTACAGGGAGGCTAAGACCAAGTTCCTGTTTGAACCCGCCGATGGAATAATGCATCTGGAGCAAAAATTACCAATGTCCTGGCATGCGTTTAATGAAACGCCTAAGATCCAAGTACTATTTCGTTTTATTTACCTCGCGGCACGTCTCACGGTCACGTTCTTGCAGGAAATTCCCGAGTACAAGACACTCAACGACTTGCAGAACTTCTTCAGCACATCGACAATGACGTTCACGAACTTCTACTATGACTACAAACCGTACACGGATCCGATGGATTGGCTGCCGCCGTTCAAGGGTAAACTCTTTCGGTATATTTGTTCGGTATATCATATAAATGTTTCCATAGCACAAGCCATGCTCATCGGGACACAACACTACGTGACGTTTGACGGCTTGGTGTACGACTTCGACGGCGGCTGCAGCTATTTACTGGCGTCGGACTTCCTGCATCGCAACTTTTCGGTTGCGGTGAGCTTCAAGGACCCAACGAGCTACGAAGTGCTTTTCGTGATTAACTCGACGCTGATTCGGATCGATATGTTTGCCAATGTAAGCCACCTCTCATAATTTTATGAGATAATGAAAAACATCTCCTCCCCAGGTCGTGCGACGTAATGCCGAGGTGCAACCAACCCCCTTACCCTTCCAAATTGGGGACACGTTCATCTACCAAGAGGCCGACATCATCACAGTCGAGAGCGAACTGGGCTTCAGCCTGCAGTGCAACATGAAGTTCGACATATGCCTCTTCGAGGTTGCAGGTGAGTGGCGCGCGGTTGTCGGGATGGCAGGTAATGAGATTTGCATCTCCCGCAGGATGGTATTTCGGGAAGACGGCCGGCCTCTGGGGCACCATGAACAACGAGCCGTACGATGATTTATCGTCGCCGAATAAAACGCGGCTCGCTGTTAGCCAGTTCGGCGAGAGTTGGTCGCTGGATGCCACGTGCTCCGCGCCGCAGGACGAGAAAATCGGGAAGGAAATAAACGAAAAAGAAGCCGCCGTAACGACGCTCTGCACGTCCTTGTTCGACAGCAAAGTGTCGCCGTTGGAGATCTGCTTCGACCGCGTGCCAGTCGCGCCCTTCAGTGAAATGTGCAAGCAGGCCAGAAGCGAGCAGGAAGCCTGCGCCTCCGCGATCGCCTACATGAAGATGTGCGCTTTTACCAACACGCCGCTGCGCATTCCCGACGCGTGCGTCAAGTAAGTGATTAATACCGACATGTGGGGCTTAATTCCTGTAATATTTAAACACCCAGATGTAATTTGCTGAATGGAACCGATGTGGAGGAAGGGACGTTCATCACCATGGCGAACGACACGCTGCCCCCGATGGCTGACGTCGTATTCATCGTCGAGGCCAAAGCCTGCAATAAAGATGTGCGCCTGCGGCGCCGCATGGAGGAGTTTGTGCAGGATCTGGACAAGGAGATTACGTCTATGAAGTATAGGACAAACAGGTTCATAAACTCCTCACAGAATTAGCTCATTTACTAATTAAATTCATGTGTAGATATTCGCTGGTGGTCTTTGGAGGTGACGGCGTGTTTGACGAGCCTCGCAGTATCGTCGAGGATGGGATTTTCACATCGCACCGTTCCCTGCCCCAGTATTTCGATCGCATAGTACCAGGTTTGCAAAAATTGAGAAAACACTCCATGGTTCTATACGTTGTTCCTTGAATGTAGGAAATGGAAGCGCAGACATCTTCAAAGCGATTGCTTTCGCTACCAAGCTGATCTTCCGTCCGGGCGTCTCGAAGTCGTTCATCCTGCTGCCGTGCACCGACTGCAAGGAGGCCAATATGACGGTGAGTAGATTGTCCATTAACCCACACGTTGCGGTCGATGAGAATAATAGCCGGTTAGTTTATCGGTGGCTTTATCCTGCTGTGCGGTAAATAGTGATTGATCAAGGTGCTCAGCATTTTGCTTATTATGCTATTAACCTCATGACTTTATATAAATTTCGACATGTATATTTAGCAATCGGTAATTTTTTTTCTATGGTTCTGTGAGTGGTCAGGAAAGATTTTTGTTAAAAGCAGCTAAAATCTTTCAGGACGTCCCACTGTTAAGTACTCGTCTGCTGACGACCACCATAAAAACGTCTTAATGCACGCATACGCCCCACAATGTATTAAGCAGATAGCCGTTTACTGCTGCCCGAAGCAGAGCGGCGGGTCTTAGCTAAATCTGCCCCCTTTCGGGCCGCGCCACGCAAGATTATTTTGTAATTGCTTTCCAGCTCGACTACACCACCATACACCAGTTGCTGCTGGAGAACGACATCGCGCTGCACATACTAATGAACGACGAGTTTCGAGCGAAGAAGTCGGGGAAAATCAAAACCACCTTTGGTAAGTGTGAGTTGGTTTTGTTTCCTTTTTCTTTTGTACTTACTTTTTCCTTCTCTCGTTCTTATGTTTTTTTCTTTTTATTCGTTTTTCCTTTATTTAACTTCTTTTTCCATTTTTCCTTTCTATGTTTATTTCCCCTTTTTTTCCTCTTTCTTCATTCATCTATTTCCTTCCGTTTTTCGTTTATTGTTCTTTTACCTCCAAACCGCAGGAACTTCTTTCAAATATTAATAAATGTACCTCTAAACACCTCCAAATATTTGAAGTATGTATTTTTAAATACTTCTAAGTTCTTCCAAATCTTTCCAAATAGATACTTCTAAAGATCTCCTCTAAAAGCTTACCAATAGCCTCTTCCTCAAAATACTTGGTTATTTT
>JAODVP010091253.1:0-12392 GCA_025400035.1 Tetradonia laticeps
ACTCATTTACCTATTGTATTTTCCAAGTTACAGCTGATTTCCCAGAGCATGTTTTTCGAAAACCTCGATTTTGTTCTGTTTTTACAGCAAAGTTCAACTTTCAATCGTCAATATCTCCGAAAATATGATAGTTAGAAAAAATCTGTAAAAGGTGTTATAATCTAGAGGAAATTCTATATCGGACACAATAGTAAAACATCCAAAAATTTCATATTAAAAAAAAAGACCCAAAGCCCTTTTCCACAAATTTTCACAAATATTGAAGCGGGTTTCGGTAGACAATTCCATCCTGATAGCAACGCCGTTTACTATTTCTTTCTAACATACATAGTTTCCGAGATATTAAGAAGTAAAAGTTCAAATTTGCTGTAAAAACAGAGCAAAATCGAGGTTTTCCGAAAACACGCTTTCGGAAATCAGCTATAACTTGGAAAATACAATAGGTAAATGAGTGTTTTTTGTACTCTTGAAGAGTTAAAGACATGTTCTGCCTATTGATACTACTTTGGACACCGCAACTTCTGTAGAAGTACCCCAAAATTAATGCCAAAGTTGGGTGATTTATCGATTTCAAAATTCTGAAGAAATCTTCGATTTTCTTCAAATTTCAAATTTATTTGAAACTTGTACAGCACAGAGTGGAAAACCTTAGAAAGGCTATCCAAAGGGTTTCAGCCCTATAAGTGGCTTACTTTTCCTGAAAATAGCTCACCATCATCAGCAAAAAGTACAATAAACCGTTTAAAACTATTTTCTTTGGCGTTAAAACTTGTCTTGAAGTATTAGGAGAACAGTTTGTAGTCGTGAAATTTTGCAAAGTTTATTTATTATATATAATCTGACATTAAAACCACGTGCTATTTTGATGAAAAATGAGTCCTTATTAGGACCTATTTTCAGGAAAAGTACGCTGGTTACCCCATATAAATTCAAAATTTGAAGAAAATCGTGATTAAAAACGAGTGGAGCATTTTTTTTTTAATATTTACGAAATTTATTGAAAATGAGAATGTATGGCAATTACAAACTACATTCTTAGTTGGAAAATAAAGAGTTAAAGAAAAACAAATACAGTAAATATTTATTACATATACAAAAAAACATGGAATAAATTTCTTTCATTCTTTACTAGATTAAAATAAATTAGCTTTTCACCGGGCGATTCTGCATCTGTCGCAAAGTTGCATGCAATACAGGCCATCACAGCGAAAATATATTACAGATGACAATTAATCATATAATTATGTTACAATCATCATAGCAACAAATAAAGTTCTAAATACATTGATTGGAAATTCACTTTATCAGTTTACATGTTATTTGGTATGTATGTATAGAATTTTTATACTTTCGCAGGCCTATTTATATCGATGTATGGCATGAAGGATTAACGAACCGATTTTAAACTTTTTGACCCACAACGCAACCAATAAAAAAGTTCAATCAAACTAACTTTCGTACCTTTGCAGTTTAAACTGTGCTTTGTTTAGTAACAAATAAGTTAATGCATTTCCTTTTACTAGTGCGTCCATGCAATAAACGCATCAATTTGCAATAGTATCTCTTAAACACTTACGAGTTATAGTTATTAAAAGAATACATCCCTAAAAATTACTTCAATTACATTCAAACAACACTTTAGTTGCCCTAACGAGCCACCGCAGAATGAGTTAAGGGAATTTTTCTTCTTCTATGTATTACCAAAATTATTCATAATCTTAAAATTCTAATCAATTATATATTGGGAAAATATGTCGTGGATAAATGCGAAATTCATTTGGTGTTATGATGTATGCAAGAAATACATAGCTGTGATGTTAGTAACTAAAAATTGATGAGAAACTTTATATAAAGGAGCAATTTACTAATTCCCTTTGAACCCTGCGGCGTTTAGTTAGAGACACCACGACTGATCATCGTCAAATGCATTGCATCGCAGTTTCATTGCGAAGACTTCCTTACTTACATATTCTTTGGCAATTATTAGAGAAATAAATGAAATTGTCGCTACGTATCTCCTCGCTATGCAGTAGTATATACGTTATTGATCATCGTATAAAATGTTTGCGTTAATTCGTTCTTGTGTAAATCCTTGTTAGATAGAAAAATGAACATGTGACTCCATTCATTTCCTCGGTTAGCAATTGTCCTAACGCATTCGAGTTTCGCTCGCGTGTCTGTTAGTCTAAATATGGCAGACGATAAGATATTTTCTTTTTACAAGTGTAGAAAACAAGTCAAAGTGTTAAAACTGCATCACAAGATGTTTCCTTAAACGCTAAATGTTCATGTTTCGGAATAGAAATATGAAAATGTATTTACCAAAACACAAATCGGTAGGTACAGTCACTGCTTCCATGTTTTGACACATTCTTGTACGAATTCCGCGGTTTCTAACCTCTCGTTCTGAATGAGCAAATTTAAAACGTTACCTTTAAAACCTAGCACTCTCCAAAAATATACCAAGTGCTCCTATGTATATTTTAATTAATTCGTTTGATTTGATTATTACATTCTAATCAAGTCTCAGAGATCATCAATATTGTTGTTAGTAATTTAACATCGATTACTGCAAGAAATCGAAAGCTCTTGCACGTCATGCTCTTCCGTAATGGAATGTCGTTTCGCTAATCAACACTACCTACCTAATACGATAGATATTTGTCTAGGTTTGTTATCCATTGAAAAAATAAAAATTGTTCCCGTCGTGTTCTTACGTTTGTGTATCAGTGATTTCTGTAGTTTGTCTTTGTAAAAGAACAATGAACTCGACACGTGGCGCATTTGGTGAGTGAGTGCGTGAAATCTGCGCGCGTCTACGGGTGTACTCAACAAGAAATGTGAACAAAGTAAAAAACATCGCAGTTGCTATTGTCTCGTATCTAACTGCCTGCAATTCCCAAATTGGAGAACTGAAAGAAGAAAAACTTTGCGCTTTAAGTTTACAGCTCGGTGACAGCATACAGCTGGCGCTCCGTCTCGTTGTTGGCATACATGCTCTCGTGTGTTTGATCCTGGATCTTCACGGAGCGGAACTGTGGATGCGCCTGGGGTAATGTGGAGGCGCCCCGCTGCAACGAGCGGAACTGCATACCTGTCGGCTGGAACGTGGACGTGTTGGTCGCGTGCATGTCCTGCCAGGCGACGCCGCGCTGCAGCGAGCGGAAGTTAGTCGGGTTGAGCGGCGACTCCACGTGCTGCGAGATGGTAGCGGGCACCTTGGGCATTTGCGGCTGCTTACGCTCCTTCTCGTCCGGCAGCTGCGGCAACGGGCGCCGACCTAAGCTGCTGAACTTGTTAATGTTCGCGGTGCGTTGCTGTGCGGCCTCCTGGCCCTTCGACTGCGCGTTCTGCTGCTGATGGTGTTGTTGCTGGTCGAACTTAAAGCCTTTAAAGTTTGGGAAATCCTTGCAGGCAGCCCTACAATACAAAATATTACAACTTTATTACAATGTAGTTTGCAAAATGTTTATATTCATCTGAGTCATTAAAAATATTTTCGAATTTCACTAACAGTTTTCGAAATATTCTAGATTTATGGACGTGTGTTTGGGAAACTTTGTAAAACTCGTTAACATTGGCTGTAAATTTAGGGCACCTCTAATAAAATCAGTGATTAAAAATACACATGGGATGAAAGACCAGCTCTCCTATTATTATTTGAAACCATGTTGATATCGTTATCACTAATAGTTTTCAAAATATTCAAGATTTTCTGAAAAGTGTTTAACAAAAATTTAAAAATTGGCGAACTTTGAGTGCAAATTTAGGGCATTTCTAATCAAATGAGAGATTCAAAATGCACATGGGATGAAAGACCAACTCTAATTTTATCAGTTGAAACCTTGTTGATAATGATATCTCTAATAGTTTTCGAAATATTCAAGATTTCCCGACGTGTGTTTGACAAAAATTTGCAAACTTTGAGTGCAAATTTAGGGCATTTCTAACCAAATGAGAGATTAAAAATGCACATGGGATGAAAGACCAACTCTCCCCTTATCATTTTGAACCTTGTTAATATTGTTATCTCTAATAGTTTTCAAAATATTCAAGATTTCCCGAAAAGTGTTTAACAAAAATTAACAAATTGGCGAACTTTGAGTGCAAATTTAGGGCATTTCTAACC
This sequence comes from Tetradonia laticeps, assembly GCA_025400035.1. Taxonomy (NCBI): domain Eukaryota; kingdom Metazoa; phylum Arthropoda; class Insecta; order Coleoptera; family Staphylinidae; genus Tetradonia; species Tetradonia laticeps. Next base: position 4,130 of record JAODVP010091253.1, read on the forward strand.
AAATAAGAGATTACAAATGCACATAGGATGAAAGACCAACTCCCCCCTTATCATTTTAAACCTTGTTGATATCTTTATCACTAATAGTTTTCAAAATATTTAAGATTTCCCGAAACGTGTTTAGCGAAAATAGAAAAATTGGCAAACTTTGTGTGCAAATTTAGGGCATTTCTAATCAGATATGTGATTAAAAATGCACTTGAGATGAGAGAGCAACTCTGATTTTATCATTTGAAACCTTGTTGATAACGATATCAGTAATAGTTTTCAATATATTCAAGATTTCCCGAAACGAGTTTAACAAAAATTGAAAAATTCGCAAACTTTGTGTGCAAATTTAGGGCATTTCTAATCAGATATGTGATTAAAAATGCACTTGAGATGAGAGAGCAACTCTCCCTTCATCCTTTCCAACCTGGCTGATATTTTTATCACTAATAGTTTTCAAAATATTTAAGATTTCCCGAAACGTGTTTAGCAAAAATTGAGAAATTCGCGAACTTTGAATGCAAATTTAGGGCATTTCTAATCAAATGAGTGATTAAAAATGCACATGTAATGAAAGACCAACTCTTCTTTTATCATTTGGAACCTTTTTGATAGCGTTATCACTAATAGTTTTTAAAATATTCAAAATTTCCCGAAACATGTTTAACAAAAATTGAAAAATTCGCAAACTTTGAGTGCAAATTTATGGCATTTCTAATCAATTAGGTGATTAAAAATGCAAATGGGATGAAAGACCAATTTTGATTTTATCAGTTGCAACCGTGTTGATAACGATATCAGTAATAGTTTTCAAAATAATCAAGATTTCCCGAAAGGTGTTTAGTAAAAATTGAAAAATTGGCGAACTTTGAGTGCAAATTTTGGGCATTTCTAATCAAATGAGTGATTAAAACTGCACATGGGACAAAACACTAACTCTGCTTTAATCATTTGAAACCTTGTTGGTAATGTTATCACTAATAGTTTTCGAAATATTCATGCTGTAACAGCAAGATTTTTCAGTCAAAACTGTGAGCATGCCTGCTATGTTATTTGTATAAAGAGAAGTACAGAAAGAATTTGCGTAATATTTTAATAATATTATAATACGTTTCTAAAGGATATGAGATTAACTTACCTATCTCAGTAATAATCAGAGCTTTCCAGCGTCTTGCATTGTTTGCTCAGAGTCGCGTACTTGCCATTGTTAGGTCCTGAGAGTGGCTCGTGGTGATGGGATGGCAGCCTTCCGAGAGTGTGTCCTCGGAGATGCGACATATGGGCGGCGCCTCCTCGGTGGTGGTCCGGCGGTCGCATGTCGCACCCATCTCTATAACACACAAACTCTAAATTGCACACAGCTGATGAAGATACTCCCTGCTGGTCTATGTATCTATGTCTTCTAATGGCAATGCAGCTAGAGTTTGTGTCTGTGTAGTCGGAGAGAGTTAGCTACAGCCAGCTACAGCCACAACATCGATCGGGATCAACAAACGAATAGTCACAACTGATTGACACTACCAACATAAGTTCTAAATCAAAAATAATAATCAAAATTAAATACATTAGCGATTGAGCTTCATGCATGGAATTGGAAGAAGCGCAATTATGCATCATGACGGAGGTGTAGCTAGGTGGAGGAGTGTCTGGGGGATAAGACGACCCTTGGCTACGTTGCAATGTCCTCGCTGCGATTGCCTGGCTTGCTGCTGGTGGCGGCAGGTATGGGTCATTGTCGTTCACTTGATGATAGTCTTTCCTAGAGCAGGACAACAAGATTCTATATATTTTTCAAGTCTCAATTTCATCTTCCGCAAGTGTATTAAGCTCTCATCTGTCACAGCGTGTTATCTAAAACTATGGTGTGTCGTCCGACCATTTATCAAATCGCAAAAACCAGCTGAGGTTCAGAGCTTCGGTCTTTTTTGTAAAATTCTACATATTTTGAACTCTCTGAATTGAATAATTGACCCCAGTGTAATCAAACATTTCAAATTCTATATTGAAATCCCTACGGTGCGTCTATCGATGCACGACCCTGTATAGTACACTCAATAATAACATTAAAATCGCAAATGGTTGGCTATAATAATATCTAGTTTCTCAAGTGTCAAAAATTTACCTTAAAAAAATCAGAACTAATCGATCATTGACCAACCATTAGGATTTTTAATGCGCTTATTGATTAGTCCAACAAGAAACATCAGAAAACGGTTTACAGTCGATTTCGAAAAAACTGGAAGCGAATGCTGCATTCCAACACTTTTTATGACTTTAAAGGAAACTCTTAGACCGATGGACAGAGAGAAGTGTAACCAACAAACTATAATAAACAAATACTTACTTCTTCCTAATATAAATCCAGGTGTGGGAATCAACCCAGACGAGAATGGTTAGTAGGAAACCAGCCAGCACCGACGATAGCAGCATTAGCGTTAATCCGAGCAAGCCAACGTTACAGAGCGCGCGAGCACCTCGTAGATAATGTGTGTGCAAGGTGCGGCAATCCACGCTGGACGTAAGCGCCGTGATCAGCAGATCGCCCTCGTTGACCTGATTCAGCAGCGAGCTGAACTTGGGCTCCAGGCCTTTGCGAGGAAACAGATCCATTGCCGGCTTCTTGAGCGAGTTGAGTGTGGAGCGCATGTTCTCGATAGCGACCTTCGCTTCTCGCAGCCGCTGCGTGAAGGGATTAGCGCGGGCGCGCTCGCAAGTCGTGTAATAGCGCAGGATTTCCTTAGTGAGCTCGTTAGAGGCCTGATCCTCGACGAACTTATCTGGCGCGGCGCACAAGTCCCCGAGCGCGACTGTCGAAGCAATGTATACACTAGCCATCACATATGAAGCGATTACCGCCAGCAAGCCGCACACGGAGAACGCAATCAGGGCGCAGCGATTATGTCGCGCGACGCCCACCAGCAGCACCACACACAAGACTAGGAGCACGCTGAGAATCGCCATTGTAGCGGGCCATCGGATTTGCTCGATCTTCTCGGCGATGTTGATAGTAGGTGCTAGGTAAATCCCATTGAGCGGATTGCGGATGTCCGCCGCTGCGCTCGCCGCCGCAGTATTGTTATCCGTTGCAAGCTCGAGCAGATGCATGCACATCTTCAACGCCGTGCCGTTGGCCACCGGCTCGTCGAAGATATCTCTCAACTGCGTCAGCTGCTGCGTGGCTTGCTGCCGTAGCTGGCGCTCGATATTCTCGGTCTGGTTGCGGATTTTCTGCACTTGCACATCGATCTGCCTGCCTTCCTGCAGCAGCTGCGAGACACCATTGTGCAGGTCGTCGTTGCCATAGAGCCCTAAGCCGACGGCGGCGCAGCAGAGCACCGAGACGATGGCGAGGGTCACCTTCAGCGCTGATATCGATCGTGAGGGACGCGGCTTACGGTCGCAGCAGCGAGTTAGCAGATATATGAGCAAGACCAGCAACGTGAGGATCAGCCATGCCGCCGGCACAGATCCCAGGATCCCCAAGCTCTGGAAACAAACGCGTGAATATTGACATCCGGCCTTCGCTGGAGAACCATACATACCTCAAGATAAATCGGCGAAGTCGGATTAAACGAGGAATTGACGCGATGCAGCGTGATGTTGACGTGCGGCACGTATTTGTGGTAGATCCATGCCAGTATTGGGATGCTGTACGCGTCCTCACCCAGAGAGGCGCCCATCGCGCGTGTTCCTGCGCGCTCAATCCGCCTGCTCCTCAAGTCACGCCATTAGTGGTACGCCCCGGCGCGCTCACTGGGCACTTCGTCTCCCTGCAGCTGCAACACGAGACATACGACATCCTTATTAGCAGAGCATAACAAAGCCGCTCATTGTACAACGCAAGGAGTGCACGGATGCATTTTGCATCGAATCAAGCTGCACACGCTTCGGTGGAAAATGGAGTTATTAATATTCAAATGCAAATAGCGGCTAGCATTTTCAACCGGAAGTAAATGCTTAAGCGGGATAATTGCATTCGATCCCTGTGGAAGGGTAGGAAAACAAAACCAGTGACCTGGTTTTAAGAAGCCAAGGACAAACAGATCTGTTATACATTCCCACGTCATTCAAATATAGACATACTACAAACAGAATTGATAACGCCCCAGACACACAGCGCATTGTGAATAACAACAGATAAGATGGTATTGAAATAAGCGCGCGAAACACCAGGGAAAGTGTTTTGGCTTTGGACGATAACGACAAGGACGTGAAGGTTGGGAATGCGTGGAAGAGGAGTGAATGCACTGCTCGTGCTTGTTAGGTAAACGCAAGTAGGTCGTGCATAATTCGCATTTTTATCAACGTTGTGTGTCTATCGGACACCGCAACCCAGCATGACGTGTCGTACGTTTCCGCTGAATACTAAGGGTGCGTGAAAAACATTAGGGTGGAATAGGACCAACCCTTTTCACTGCGTGCGGCTGATGAGTTGTGTATTTGCATACAATGCACGCACGCGTTTAATCAATATTACGCGCAAATTACGACTTGCCAGCGATGCGAAACGTTTGCGTGATACATGCGGTCGGTGGAATAACAATCAACACATTTGTACATATTAATGTAAATCCGATTTGTTGTAATGTGACCAGCGCCTAACTACGCGGTGCACCAAGCGCGACAATGATTGCTAAGAATGGAATGAGGAAATCAAACAGCGGATGAGGTCTACGTCGCATTCAAAGAAGACTGTAAATAATTATTGCAATGTTTATTAGAATCATTAACCATTTGATTACTATTAATTGTAACCTGTGTTTCATAATGGTTTCTGCGGTTAATCATATCAGTTTTCCGTTAACAATAATTTGATTAAACATATTTTGTGGAGAGTGCCAAGTATTTCGAAATACTTTTAGGATCAAATTTTATAAAGTGATTTAGGTTAGGTTACGTTGGAAACTGAAAAGGCCCGAATTTTTATTATGTTGGAACCGGAATCGGAACTGTAATATAACTGGGACCGAAACAACAGTTACTGGCTGAGCCGAAACCGAACCGGATTCATTTCGGTTCCACTCCCTATTATAAGGCTTGTAAAAAACAAAATACCGGATCGGAATCATTATTATTTTGGAACCGGAGCCGGAATCGGAACCGTAATACAAATTGTTGACTAGAACCGAGAAGTTATTGAGAGGAACCGAAACCGAACCGGAACCCTTATTCCATGTCCATTCCACTTCCTGTTTTAGGGCTTGTAAAAACAGAAAAGAGCCGAAATATCGAAACAGACCATTTAATATTTTGAAACTAGAACTGGGAACGGAAATTGGAAAGTGTACAAATTATGTACCTAAGCTACGAGTCGACCCGAGCTTCGAGCCAAATAATCTCCACCCCCAAGAAAATTTGAATAATATACAAGTACAGTTAGAACTACATTGCGACTTAGCAATGACGCAGTCCCCCTTACCCCCCCTCCAAACAAAACCCTGGTCACGGGCCTGCCACCACAGGTTGGCTGAGCTTTGACTTTCGACGCAACCCACGACAAAAGAGTGTTCCCTGCGCCCTTGCCTTACCCCACGTCGAAAATAGAGTTATAAAGCATAGCTAAATTTTAAGATCCAAAATTTGACCTTCACGCTTTGAGTTGGAAGTCCCTAACTCATTAAGGCTATATGTACTTTTAAAATTTCCATATTTTTGTAGAAATTATTAGTGTTTTATACCACAAATGATCTACCTACATCAAACTTTCAGCTCATCCTTGCTCCCAATGTAGTAAGACTTATTGGAAGCAATGCGCCTGAACTTGGCCGTGCACTACCGCGCACCTAAACATTTTCCACTCCCTCAAAACACCTCCAGCAAACGCTTAGGAGTCCCTCAGCTGATGCACTTTCTATTTATGCATACAGCCGATAAAAAACGCAATAAAACAAAATCCTGCGTGTATTTAAAGCATAGCGATGCGTGCGCCACGCAAATGTAGAAAATGAAGCGAAGTAATGAAGTGCGGTGTAATTGTCGTCGGTTTCCTTCTGCAGCAGATAATTTTAGTACGGTGTAGATGCTTCCAGCGTCGCTGCCGTCGACCGCCGGAGCGCATCCCGTGAGATTTGATTAAATTTACTGTCCATATGTGACATTAACGAACAACCGCACGGACACATTGCAATTTAAAACAAACACCAGCCGCGTTATGAAGTGTGATTAGATCTTCTACAAACTTCTTATTTAAATATCGTTTAAAACGACGCGTATGTATAACTGAATCCATCCATCCACGATCGAGACAAACAAGAAGTTAAACAGAGGAGGTAGACCCGCAGCTAGACACGTCGATGATTTAGTATTGTTAGGTCTTGTTAAGTTCGGAATGGGCAGACCCTCTCCCAGATGTTTGTGGAAATGTGGCATCACAACCCGCATGCGAATCTCTAGCAACGTAATGCATCATTCCACCACTTGTGATTTCGCGCGACATTTTTAGACCAGTTCCGCCTAGGAAGAATTCTTCAAAGCGCATTGCGGACTGTGATCTCTCGCGCGTTCTTGCTTTGGCACTTAAATTGTCGCTCGGATATTTATACCCGGTATATCCTGGCCTGCATGTAGTAAATTACGAGTCGTCAGCATTGCTTTGGAAGAGTGTCACCACCACCTTCCAATCGGAAGAATACAGGGTCATTCCACGTCAACCCGACTACATTACCTCACCCCTTCCGATTTGAATCAAACTTGGCACACTTAGTCTTGGTGCTAAAATAAGTAAAAATACGAAACCAGGGGTTTCTATCTCTAATAGTTTTGAAAATACAGGCATGTAAACTTTTATATGGGATTTTTTTGAAAAAGTACATAATTTAAAATTTGCAAAAAAATACATTAAGTACTTTACACCTGTACAAATCTTCATGCCAAATATGAATGTGGGAGGATGACGGGATCCACTTTTAAAAAGTAGTTCAATTCTAAACATTTCTAAAAGTTTCCACGAGCTTTCAAACGGCACTTAAATCTTAGTTTATTAGACTAGTTCATAATGCGCTTAGTATGTCATATCATCAGCAGTCTGTAAAGCGATTAGGTCATAAAATGTAGACGAATTCATAATTACTTATCGTAAGCACTTTATTAACTTTGTGGTGAGGTGTACTACGCATCGGAATGGAATGAAAATGGCCATGACCTCGACTGTGGAATGTAATTTATTTTTTCCAAGTATTATTAGTTATTACCAAAGACGCAACGATTAGAAATTATATTGCATGTGCTAAAGCTCACGTCATGCAAACGAGGAGTTTGCGATGATAGTGTGCCACCATAGATGGCGATTACCACTTCTAACTATTCGTAAAAACAACGATCGTAAAATGTATTTCACCAGAAATTCCAGTTTAAATACTGGACCATAGGACCAATAATTAAAACCTCATTGTCTTGCTACAACTATGATTTGAACGTCTATCGAAGCAAGCATAAATAAATTTTCCTGCATTACGTGGCCTGGAATGAAAAACGAATAAATAACGTTACTGGCTGCTACATGTAATTTGCTACTCGAGGTCGTTCGCGATGAATGAAAATATGCTCTGACCTGGTAAGAACGTCGTCGGCGAACTAAACGCCATATGTTTCGTGCTATCACATGACAGAAGTACTTGGATACAACTTAGCACCATCTAGTAACAATAAGGAATCATCCGAAAACATTCCCAGTGCGATCAGTGCATGCGTGGAAAAGAGACTCGGGACAATCGCAACACACGCGAACACTGCGCGAAATTCGCACCGCCGACGAGCATTATTGCCGCCTCCATCCGGCAGCGAATGAGGCATACAATGGGGATGTTATGATTGTGATGCTTCTGCTGCTAGACGTGAATGGCAACTCGTATAACTTCAAATCAGGTAACTGCATTACTGCAGCGGATGCTGTCGCAGCGGTAATAATCGCATTCAAGTCATGTGATGACTCTACGATGATTACGAATGTTTTGTTTGTGAAATTGACTACTAAACATGCAATGGGACAATAACGTAAGTGGTTAGCAATCCGAATGCAACAAATACAAATCAGGAGGACATGTAATACATCTGGCCTTCTATAGTTATAGATCTATAATATACAGGGTGAGTCTATCAACAAACAGGATGATCACCGATAATTTTATGAGCTCAGGGTAGCCACTTTGTTTGCATTATAAATGATACTAATATATAAGCTATACTAATATATAAATCTGAGGTTTGTTTCTTTGAACGCGCTAATCTCAGGAACAACTGGTTCGAATTGAAAAATTCTTTTTGTGTTGAATAGACC
>JAODVP010091264.1:0-12389 GCA_025400035.1 Tetradonia laticeps
AACGAATTTAATGAATTCAAATTCATTAATAAATATTTCCATTTTAGTTGATATCCCCTTTGAATTAGGAAAATAGTATATCAACAAAAGAAAATACCTCGTGCGTGTTTGAAAGCCCTTATAATCCACTCATATTTTGATATACTAGAACCTATAAAATTACTTAATTTCTTTAACTAACGTTGGCTTTCAAAGCGTCCACATAACATTATTGAATATAAATATAATCATAGCGATGTAATAGCCTGCATGAATCCTCCTTTATTATGCTTTATGATAAACCTCTTTCTTTCTTTATAACCGGAAGGTTAACCTAATAAGAGATTATTTTAATATCGGTATAATCGATAGGTTATTTTATATTAAAAATACTGGTTGATCGTTAACCGGATATTTGTTGATAAACGCCCATGCCTACTATACTATACAACCCCTCAATTTAAATGTAAGGTCCTTTCATTGTTTGTATTTTATTAGTTAAAATATAGGTAGATTTAGAATAATCTACAAGCATAACGTTTTTATGAGTATCTATACTTTTAATACTTGCAACTCATTGTGAGTTTATTTTGTCACCATTCGCGAGCCGCCTGTTGACCACCGTTGCTCTAAACTCTAGAGCATAGGTTCTCAACCTGGAGGCGATCGTCCTAGTATCGCCCTATAGTGGAAAATTACTGCATCTGCACATACATCTATCAAGCGGCACTGTTTATTTTTATGCATTGCCTTTTTTTCCTCTATATCTTAGCCAAATCTTAAGACAGTTTTTGCCTGTGTTTACCTACGTTATGCGTTAATTAGTTTATGTTAGCGTAGGTTATGCTATGCTTACCCATGTGCCCACGCACCTACTAACGCACATACATACATACCTACACACACTCACCCGTTACGAACGACATTTTCCCACGGTCTCCTTGATCTCGATGTACAGTGTATGGTAGCTTATGTGACGGATTCTTTTACAATTATCGCCGAATAGTGTTCAATTCCTGGGTATTTCTTCCTTTATGACATCGATCTATGAAACATCATAAACGAAGGATTATCAATATAATTACAAACGCAGGGGAGCGATAGATCCTTCCCGATTATCTGTATGGGGTCGACTGTGACAAAAGGTTGAGGAATACTGCTCCAGACTCTAGAGTGATTTAAAAATTTATATTTGGCTGTTTTGCGCACCTAGATAAATATCGGCTGTTTTCGTATTTTTATTTGTTCTAGCACCAAGCATAATTGTGCCCAATTTTATTCAAATCTGAAAAGGTGTTGAGTTGACATGGAATCACCGATTTCAATTTCTCTCTTCATAAAGTAGGTAAATCTACTTTATCTATAAAAATGGGGTTTTGTTGTATCATAGACACAGGCCAGCATAGTACTGTCGTCAATCGGACTCTTGGCTCCTTTTTTATACCATAATCCCGATTTCGGAATTTTCGGGATTCATCATGCCCCATGCACAAATGTTTTTTTTGTTAATATGCATTTTTACACACATTTGCACCACTTATGATTAACACTCTTATTTGTTCATAAACGTTGCTTAACTTTAAACAATGAATAAGGCTGCAAATGTTTAATGATCTACTTTAATTCTCCGTTAAGTTAATTGCCAATTAAGTGGTTGCACCGTCTGTTATTGGATGTTAAATTCTTAACCGGAAATTAAATTTAAATATCAAACTGTTGTGATGTGCGATATTGTTGGAATGCCATATTTCAGTAAAAGTGAGGAAAGAAATTCCTCCCTTAAATAATCTTGAAATACCTCTACAAATTCATGCACTTGCTATATAATATAATCATCGACATGAATTAATAAAAAACTATTTACGAAGTATATTTAAATATTCTGCAGCATAAAAACAGCGATTTAAATTTAATAACTACATTTCTTCACTTTATTTCACAGTTTTTGATTTTGGTTTTTATTTACGAATAACTTCAAGCAGCTGATCCTTTTCCTACTGGGAAAACTTAGTAGATCTTTTTCTTTTTTCACAACACTATTTATATTCGTCTGGACAAATTCTAAAATGGTGATACGGGTGATACTGTCATAAAACAATCATTATAACCTTAAAGCATTTCAAAATGATGAGAGGGCATAATGCGATGTTACAAACAATCAACTATTCAACTAGAATGGGCAATTAGTTTATCATCGTTGGTGCAATGAGAATTTTGTTTATTCAATGTTTAAAGTTAATTGATTATTACTTAATCCGGAATATAATCAGGAAGTTGTGCAAACGGGTGTAACTCCGTTAAAGAATAACATGTTATGGCATTGTTTTTAGGCTTGTAATGATGCGTTTACATGTATGAGAACTTAAGCAAGACATTTTGCTTAAGTTTGATGTCATAGTATGTACTAGTATAAACGTACAGATGCAATTTTATTTGCATATTGACGTAAATTAGCTGTTGTGATATCGCTCGAGAATATCTATACCTGCCTACCATGAGTGCAGCAAATTGGTATAGATTATTTTGATGTTGTAATTTTAAATCTCCCACACACAATTAGTTACAAATACAGTCGCTAGACTGCTCGGCAACATGTCAGGTCCGTAGCCAGTACTGACGTGTAAGTAGAGCTTTGAATTTCTCAAGTAGGGCAACTAAACAGGCAAGCTAAACTGCAGGAATTTTCAAAATTGCCTAACATTTCAATTATTCATTCAGCTGAGACCAACGAGGCTTTCAGTTTGCGTGAAATTGCCGGAAAACTCTGCAATGTAAAACGCATATACTGTTTGCCAAGTATTACTTAATTTATTGATTTTTCATAAAACCTTAGTATGGTTGCATTAGATAAAAATTGGCATCTTAGAACATAAGATGTCATAAGAAGTCCAAAGACGTTTTATAATTTTTTGGATAAAAAGTATAGATAGAGTGAATCAAAGGCATGCAGAACGGTATTTTATGCCGGCGTACGAAATTTTAGTGAATTTGGATAATTATTATTGTGCTAGCTACGCAATGGAAAAAAAATAATGCGTGCGATGCGGAGCCCCAATAATTATTTATTTTTGAGTAACGTAGAATTTTCTGCAGCAGTAATAACGCACTTATTGCGGTGTATTTTGAATGTCCAACGTAGTTTAGGGTCTCTGAAATGTCGTGTCAAGAGAAATTAAGCATGTTATCACTTCCTGTCATGAGATTTGAGTTGTATCTTCCATAATTTTGATTCGGGACGTGTGCAGCAAGATTGTCTGACGTGTGTGCAATCCTCGTCTCATTGAGCTATTTTTTAAATATTTACTTATAGTGGAAATAGCAATAATACAGTTCCTCATTATTCAACAATGTATATTTTATCAACAATAAATTTTAATTCATTATTGATTTCCTTGATATATAGGGACGAAAAAGCACAATTTGTAGGAACGCATAATTTTTGGTTTTACTATAAAGTAATAATTCTGAAACTTTTATATCATGAAGACGGATGGTTGAACTAGTTATTCAAAGCAAAAAAACATAGATTTTTAGACTTAAAACAAAGCGCAGACAATTAATTTTTAAAGAACATCCCACAATTTACGCTATATTGGATCAAAAAATCTAAAAGCATGAGTGTGTCTATAAAAATGAAAATAAATAGGCCTATTTCGATGTCTACATCACTCGTACACGTGGTGCGCATTGTCGAATTTGACCACTTTATTTCTTATCTTTTTAGATGCACTCAAAAAAGTTGGTTTTAAGATTTTTTATTATAAATTAGTTGAAACGTCTTAGGTACTTTCGTTTAGATATTCTACCCAATAATAGCTTTTTTCTAAGCAGGAAGCCAGACTATAACCGTCTGGTAGCACTGCGGCCACTGCGGTGTTTTTGGGCGTATTGTATTAACTCCCATGCAGGAGGAGTACTGCAACCACCCCCGGAAAAGAATTTTTCTGTAGACAGTACTTTCCCCCTGGCGACTCCCGTAAACGCATTGTCCAACACCAGTTTGGCGAACCTACACTCACCTAACTACATCTGTTCATGTATTATTAAACAAAGTTCCTTTATATTGTTAAATTTAAATATTGTCTAGATATTTATAAATTGATTAACGATCGTAGTAAGTTGCACTTGAGTAGCTCTTCAGAACACCTTGAAGTCACAGCATGCTAGTTCAGATTTAACGTTGAAGTTTAACTGTTACCAACACTCCCTTTGCTCTTATCGCAATCAATATTTATACGAGCACGAGCGTGCGTAATTTATGCCCGTCGTTAATGGCTTAAACGTATTCACATAGCACTTTTTCGGCCGCTGGGTATAAATTATTTCCACTGTGAGCCAGCGACTAAGCCCAACCAGTGGGTGCATCGAAATATTAGCTGATAAAAACGCGATAGTAATGACACCACGAGCGTAATTAATTTATTAACTAGGTAGAATTTACGACTCTTGTTAGGAACACAGGTTTCATCAGACGAGCAGACGAACATGTTAATTACAAATGACAAATTTTATGTTGATTTATGTTCATCGCAAATTTATCAATCAACATAATTAAATGCAAATTATTTAGTGCATAATTATCTTAATGAATCGGTGTGCATTTGTATGTTCTTTTTTAATAAATTGTGCATGAGGGTTATTTATATGCAAATATTGATGTGAAAATTATGTTAATTACTATTAGACAAGAGATGTTATAGATAAGGCAATACATACAGTAGAGTCGGGTTAAGATATTACTGCTTGTACTTCACTGCTTTTAATGTCAAACGCGTACAAAAAAAAATCGCTGATGAAGATCAAATCGAGCATTTAACAATTATAAATACGCTTCAATATAATACAACTACAAGTATTACACGGTGCTCGGATTACAGGGCAAATGAAACGCGATGGATGAGTAAATATGATTTAGAATCATTGAAATTTGTAGAATATTGTGTGAAAATATCGGAATATATCAGAATAAAAATATAAAATCTATGCGTTTTATGCTTTGTATTTCACTCGTATCTGTAAACTGAGCACCATATGGGGGACATTACCCTGTCTTAAAAACTTCAAAAACAAAATTTTAGAAAATGATGTGCTGCATTGTAAAAAAGATTTTCTTGATGACTCAAACAATGAAAATTATATTTTCCCACCATGAATATGAAAATCAATATAAGTATCTGGCTTAATTGTAGGTAACTGTGATTCTATTCGTACGGTTAGGCTGGGTTACTTCCCAATTTAATAAGATTAATTCGTATATGTACTCGTATGTAATACCAAACCAAGACTCGTTATTATCATAAGCCGATATTAATAACACGATCAGTCCACTTAACACCACTAAAGTTCGAAATATGAGCATGATTATTTTTAGATTCAACTTGAGTCCAGTATTCACATGCACGCCAGGTGTTTCTTCTTTAGTTTGAGATTCTATATCATTTTAAATTTTAATATCCCTGTAATCCTACTTATTTTTCTCTATTTCTGTTAGACGTTCTGTCTACATTTATGAGCTTTTACGTCTCCATGCTCGCATGAAAACTTTGAAGCGTTATTTCTAGTTTCCAGCACTAGTTTCATCTCTAATGCCGAAAATTATTTTGCTTTTAACTTACGACCTTCCCCAAGCCGCGTCTTAAAATCTCACCAACTTCAGGAGTCTTCGGCTTCACGACTTGCATGTGACATTATGTGAGCTGAGCGCATGAAACTTATTAAAGACCTGCACATGAATATGAGTATGAGCTGCGGATATATTGTGTAATAATGTTTGGGGTGTCTTTTCCGCGTACGGTTACAGGAAAGTTATGCGTGGAATATGCATGCATATGATGTGCATTTTCCACTATACCTTTCAACTTAATTCGACTTAAAGTATAGGTGTGGGGCATGGTAAATCCGAGTTATGCAAGGAAGTATGAATATCCGCGTAGGTACAAAATTTATTTCTTTTCATAATTTTTATTTATATATTGATACGCATATGGATGGTTTTTAATATTTTTCTTTTGCTGCATAGACTGATAATTGTTTTCCATGTTCGGTAAGTTAGTACTGTGTGTTCTTGGCATGAGTTGGAAGTAATTGCATAAATTGATAAATATCCCGCTTTGGGTGAGGCAAGGAGGAGCGCCTAATTAGCGTATAAAACGGAATGAAGATATCTATCGCAGCGTGTATCTGTTGCGACGTGTTCGCGTACGTGCATCGCATGCAAGGCGGAGTTTTACATCAAGAGAAAAAATGAAAATCCTGCGAGATGCAAATGCAAATTGTTCGCTTTGAATTTCACTGGATTACACCACAGACAAAGAAAATCAATTTAGTAGATATAGCAAATATTTAGTATCTTTGAATATTAATTCCTTTACCTATTGTTTAAATTCATTTTAATCAAATTCCAGTCTGCATAACTATCTAACGAAATGCAAAATTAAGCAAAAATTAAATGCGTACTCGTTCCCCATTGCGGCCGCTGGCATACTGCGAAAATGCGCTTCCAATTATATTAAATTGCATTCTTATATCTCTTACAAGTCGCTTAGTCGCGCTGTTTCGCGCAGCACGAACGAGCCAAAGTGAAAAATAAATAATTGAAAACAAGCAGCGTCGTTTGCGCCCGCTGCAACCTATAGAGCGCCGGTATTCGTATGAAATTCGCTGTGCAATAAGCGAAATAAACCAAAATAAACACCAAAGAAAAGGCGAGCGATGTGGGATAAGTGCAGGGCAGAAATAGATTGATGCAGAAAGTACTACTGCATAATGTAATAAGTGGATTGTCTTGATATTATTTTATTTTACTCTAAATAATTGGCTCGTTAAATAAACTAACAAACAATTATATTACCTACAATAGTGGTATAGTATATCTAGTATTAAATTTAATTTCATAATGAATTATCTCTTGAAAAGGTACGAAAAGTATGCAAGTAATTGAAAACCTGATTATAATACAAACTTGTAAATGCAATTGAGCTGCACTTATCTCTGCGTATTCAAATTACATATTTAAATCCAAGCGTAGATAGGGCAGATGTTCTCCGCGACGACATTTGCACATCCACTTGAGAGATCATTAATGCAATCGATAAATAAATACATACAAGTAATATAATTAACGTTGAAACTAAGTACACGCCATCACTAGCTGGTTTCGCTTATTGTCGGTGCTTTATTTTTCGATAAAATTAATACGCCTCTGCATTTATTTTAGTATATTACTTCGTGTTATCGAATCGTGTTCTGCATTAAATTGGACTTATCGATGGACTTGTGTCCTTTAACAAGCGCGATTTTTTATCCTCGAGCTTAATTTATGTGGTCCGCATTTTTTCGGCGCGCGCGCGCGCGTTGCGGACGTAATTAATGGGACGCAATCCGCATACGTAATTGCGCTTAATGTAGCTATGACTTCGTGCTTAATTGAAATTAAGAGCAGTCAACAAATCAACGAATCACAAGTCAATCGACGCCTGTTTATCCTCTGCACTTTTTATTCAGCATTAAACGATCTTAATTTGTATCGAATTCGTAAAAAATTACACGCGTCCAATTAAAATTTCAATTGGACAATTAGTCATTAAATCTATAATTATTTAGGCAACATTGAATATATTTTAACTTAATCTAATATGTTAGGTGTTAAAAATATCTGTCAGTACTCTCGGTATTTTCATGAATTTCTTCGAACGCGTTTCAACAATCATCGCGATTCACGACGCACGACACTAGAAATACCGTCAGACATCTAATTCTAGAACCTCACAAACAATTTATACATAGTTGAACAAACAAATCGTCTTGGAATGCACTTCTTAGACATAGTAATCTTACTAGAACAAGGATTAATCCGTCGGACATACTGTATGTTGTTAATGTTATATGGAGGCATATGTAAGGTGCGAACCGATTTATTAAAATTACCGCGTTGATACTACAAACGATAGTTGTAGACTCGCCAAAATCAAATACAAACATAGTTGCATCCTTTCACATAGTCTACCTGTGTAACTACTCTCAATCTCAAGCAGGACATTTTCATGTTGTGCGTCAAATTAAAACTTGGAAGATGGGACGCGAAAAACAAATTCGATCATAAATATGTCCGCGTGTCGTGTTTAGCTACGAGCTGCGAGATATGAGTGAGTATTCAGAGAAGTTGTGACGAATAAAAATTTAATTTTAACCATCTCGGACATTAGGATGATTTCATATTCAATTTGAATTATTTCGTTAAAATGAATAATTAAAATGAATAGTTATGACAATGATATATCTTTAGTGTTTCGCTCAGAATTCCGCATACTAATTGCAGACGGAATAAACCTTAACGAATTGAAAAGTCCACATATATGCATGCATCATTACCTGTGTCTTGTCTGAGGTTGTCATCAAAGTACGCGAGATTATGTTAATGACGACTTACAACGGATATGAAGACGTTGTGCTTTAATTAATTAGAAGTTATGATAATTGCTTCTCAGTGGTCAAGCCGGCAACAATGCAGAACTTGAAATTAAGTAACAAAAATGTCGTGTGGTTCGTTCTCAGTAAGTTTTTGTCTAATGTGCATTCTTCGTGGAGTAACTAAATTATTTACTTCATTAGTTTGGTTAGTTACTATTTCAGTTTACTTCGTTAAAGTTTCAATAGAAGTTTATTTTCGGCCTCATCTAGTTAAATTTTCATTTTCTCTTCCAGAGCATTGTATGAATTATTTCTAATTTTAATTCACTAACTGGGTCGCGTTTGTTGATGTGTGTAGATGTGGTTTTATCACTTCGCGCACCGAAAGTGGAGCTTGTTATATGTTTCGTAACGCAAACACGAATAATTTCGGTAATTTTTCTGTAAATAATTAGTCATCGCTTGGACCAACTCGTTAGAGAGTCTCGTCGTTTCGTATAATGAGTAGCGCTATAATTGTTAATTTGAATATTTTTATTTCCTCCCAATTTACAAACGCGCGAACGAGTTGTCGTAACGAGTTACAAAAGTGGGACATGGAGTATGCACTAATTATGTGAAAATGGTTGGTATATCAGATTTAAGTGACAGCAGCAAAACAATTCCATGCGTGGAAATTCCAATTCGTGGAAAATGCAAATTAATTACTTACGCATACCGACGTTTTGTTATAATGAAGAACAATTGAACTAATCAGTTCAGGGAAGCGAAAGGCGTAGCTTTCGAAAAACTGTTGTCAATAGCATTTCTTGCGCATGCCTGCGTTACAGGATAGGTGGACGGACATAGAGATTCAAAAGAAAGCAAAGTTATATAGAGAATATAATTACCAAAAAAGTTGATAAAAATTAATAGCATTGAGATATACTGCTCTGTTTTGATATTAACATAGGAGATTTGACGCAAAAGAGACGCAAATCGTGGCTTTGAGTTTTATATTTTGCACATTTTACAGCGTCGTGAAAATCAAGAACTTGGTGTTCTTATTAGGTGTCGCACTGGCGGATTTGCATATTCGATCATAAAATTTGTTACAACGAATCGTTAACCATTTTATATCCTGTTCTTTCCTTCCTTCTTTCGCCCCTCAGCGCGCCTTATTTTCACCAAAAAGGTCTTAAATTTGATGAGTTTTCTTTCAGTTTCTTTACTTTTCTTTCAATCTTCTCCTACTCAGTCCTGTCGCCTGTCATCAAGCATAAAATGGAACATGATTGAAAAAGCACTATTTTCAACTTTCCCGACTTTACGACTGCCACCGATATCTAATATGCATTCGCAAGATAAAACATGCAAGCGATCTCATCCTCATCATTCTCATCCCTTGCGCTAGGCGAAACAAAACGTCAAATAATTTCACCCGCACACGACGCGACTTTTTGGTAGGTAGCTCTTGGGTAGAGATAGCAAAATTATTTATGAACAAGGCTGGCAGCGGAATTTCGAAAGCGTTTGCTCTTCCCGTGGCGCAAGGAAAAAGGAAAGGAAAAAATAATAAGCATTTGCATTAGACATAGAAGACCCAATCCCGCATGCGGCCATTCATTACGCGCCTTATCTCTCCCGGATTCTAAGCGCTCCCTTTGGTTCCTTGTCCCGAGAACAGACCCGATGCTGGTTGGGACTACGGTCTTGGAACCTGCAACGATTGCTGATTGTTACCGTTTTGCTGTTTGAAAATTCCCTGGCCGGATCAAAATCGCGAGGTGGTATAGTCGTGTCGCGATGTGCAAAATGGCGAACAAGCTACGCGTGCGCCCCCTCATGGCCCGTTAAGTGTCTGGTTTACGAGCGGTCCTTGGTGCACCTCTAAATAATACAGCGAGTTACATGCTACAAGCATCGCATTATGTTATGTGCTTATCCCTGGATCAACAGAATGTTTCCCAAAACTGTGCGAATAAAAATGCATTTGGTAAAAATATTTGACAACAAAGCAGACTGGAATCAAAACCTTGTGTGGGAAGGTCTTATGCGAGATTTTGTTATTTGTCTCTTAATTTGTTTCCTTTTGTTTTTCTGATCCTTAGTTTTCGAGACGTCTTTTTGTTGTTTTTCATTTCTGTACTTTATATTACACCAACGTGGGTTTGGGAACGAGTGCACGTTAGCTAACGTTTAATATCTTATCAAGAAATAAAGCGCAATAGCAGTAACAAATACATTTTATAACAGCCAACTGAGCAGAAGAGACAGGAACAGAAGGAAAAGGCCTCGCCTTGCTTTTGCTTTGGCAAACTTTTTATCTAGCATTGTGTCGCGTAAAATGAAAGTATCCTGACAGCAATTGCAAAGCAGTTTCTATTTCGCTCCACAATAATATAAGAATAAAATAATAAATTGATATGGAATACATACATAGACAGTTACATTTTAAAATAAAACTAGTTTAACTTAAAAGGTCCTTTATCACTCATAGCTGGTGGGAATTTCAAGCCATTCCAAAATCCTGCGTTTTCATCCAAAATGTTAATGCGTTCGTATTATATGTTGTGTCCGCTGGCAAATAGAAACAAAAAAAGACGGATTTGTTGTATTGTAGATACAGCCGTATCTATGTCATTAGTTTTTAGCATATAAAGTACCGCCCCCTACTCATTACCAGAAAATATTATGAAATAAAAAATATAATTCGCTGATCACGTTGACTTTCGAATGGTATGCATTTTACATGCAGAAATTCCAAACTTTTAATAATTTTTTGTGGACAATGAACGTCGCAACTGGAATATGTCTTAAGTGCATAAAGCATAGTCCCATAAATGTCATAAATGTATTAAATATGCGACAAATATTCGATAAAAACATAAATATTATATAAAAAGCGAATACAGTCGAATATGTATTTATATTCGTTTATATGAATTTACATAAAGTTCCGGTCCCTAGTAATGAGTAATAATATTCACTAACCCACTTTAAATTGTCCATAATAATTATTTTTTTCAATATCTTCTATGTATTACCTTAGTTATAGGGTAGATAGTAATGCATTTTGAAACCTTATTTATTTTAAATGTACTTTATATTATTTATGCGTTATAATGCATGTCATCAAACCTATAGTACGAAATGCAACTCAATCAATTTTCGATAGTTGTACAGAACATGTGTACCTTGTACCTTTAAATTCGACAAGTTACTATGTATTTACAATCATAAATTTCTAGCTAAATTCACGTTTAGCGTAACGACACGCAGTATAACTCGAACAATTTTCGATAGTTAAGGAAAGTTAACGTACCCATAGTTTCAAAATCCTTAATCCTAAAGAAATGCAGATTAAGAAATTACTTTGCAAATTTATTTCGTACTTGGAGCAATATCACTATTTTAATCTAATATTTTATATACCTAGATTTGTTAAATTTTAGTAACAAATGTCGATTAAAACGAAAACTATAATAGATTCTTGTACCGTCGACTATCCAGTGGGCTCCGCTACGTAATGCTGAACTGTATCCGTTGAGTTTGTTACATTGATTAAATTCTTATATTAGAATTCACGTCATTTACAAACCTCGATATTTAGCAAAATATCAACGGAACTACGGCGCTATCCCCTTTTACTTCACGAGATGTATCCCGGTTCTCATTTATCGTAAAGAATCTTAGATCTTTTAGTGATATAATTTCGGATATAGCGGATTGATTCGAACCTATACTGATCCAAATGCCACTTTCATTTTGCTACTTTTTAAAACTCCTATGCACAATTTTCGTATGGAACAAATGCTAATCGCTTCTAAAAGCGACTACGGACCTACTGTAGGCATACGAGACCTTAGTGTATAAAAATAAATTAGTAATTAATTTTTTAAAGGGAAATTGCATAATTGATCTTTTTTGAAGTTGGGGTGCAAATTTGAACTAGGTGCTAAATCAATAGTCAATATAAAAAAGTGAATCGAAAAATTTTGACATATATTTTGACATTTATT
>JAODVP010091297.1:0-31150 GCA_025400035.1 Tetradonia laticeps
TCCGGCAGCCATCCAGCCGTCCACTCCTCCTCTTCTAGTCTCCTTCTTACCATTTTCATAATAAGTTTATAATGGGCGTATTCTAAAGTAATGCCGTTACAAACTCCAATTAAAAATTTGTTAGCAGTTTGCTTGGAATTTCAGAAATGATTCGTTGTATGTTAAACTAGGACCTGAAAAAACGTTAGTACTAAATAAATAAGTAAGATAGAAATTTTAAATTAGGATTTTACCTTTGCACTGTGAAAATAGAGAATGTTGTCGAAAAAGTGAACCACCGATGGGGCTCAAACCCACAACCTTCGATTAACTGCAGTAGGTGTAGCTACTTTGAAAGTACATGCGATAGAGTTTTACAATATACTTTTATGAACAGTCTTAATCTATCCTACCTATGGATTACCGCTTAACGTTGAGTTTCGCGACACCCTGTGTAAATGGTAAGACCGGGCATAAGAAACCCATTATACCACGCGTTTAGTTTGTGTAGAATTACAAAAGATCATTTATATTGGAAACAATATGAGAACAATAATCGACCACATAAATGAAACATACTGACTACGAATCAAGGTATTTAGGACGAAGCTTGGCATTTGGATTTTGACGGTTTTTTCAAACGCTATGTCTATTGTAGCGTTCGCCTGGGTGTTTGGGAAAAATTCATAGTTGTTCAGAAGGCAATTGATCATGTGTCTACAGAATTGGAGCGAATTCTGAGTTTAATTGCGATAATTAGAAAATAAATTATAAAACGTCACGTTATGCCACATTAATAAAATCGAGATATGTTCCCTTATACTTATAGAGACTGAACAAAATTACACTTGTTACCATTTATTTTATAGCTATCGCTTTAACATTCAGAATTCACTCTACTTTCGTATACACGTGTTCAAACGCCTACTGAACACCTTTGAATTTTTACCACGGAACTAAAGATACAATACTTGAAGAACCCCTCAAAATCTCCATTTGGCAATTTAGCCTTAAATAACATTTTTTCCATACATTACAAGGAAAAACCCTTCGCGGATTTGAATTCAGGTGACAAAAATACATATAGTACATATCAGTTTCCCCCGTGTAGTAATTTACTGTTGCCTTGTGTTGTTGAGTGTAGATGCAACTCTTCAAAATACAGTCGTTTTTTTCAGAACACTGAAATTTTATCCCATGCTTAATCTTTGACTGAAATTACGGAGAAATCGATAGAATGATTGCTTTCACCAACTGAAAACTGGAAGTTTACATATTTTTGGAAATTTAATCTATTTTAAAAACAATACCTCACAATTTCTTCGAAAAATGCATATTTTAGAAGATATCCGAAAAATAACGAAGTATTTTCCAAGAATGTCCTGTTTTTCCAGTGCCAAAAAGTAAGCTTAGGTTTTTCGAAACTGCAAACTTAGATTTAGAGCACTGATACAAAAAACTAACAGATAACTTGTAATTAAAGGCAAAAGTTGCGTAAAAGTGGAAATTTCAATATGTTATTTCATTTCTATATCAGCTATAGAATTGAACATGGTTTCATATTACAGCAAATCTATTTTAATTCCACTAGCCATATGATAGTTTCTGGAACTATAGAAAACTGTATAAAAATTTGCAGTTCTGCGCACCTGACGACACGTTAAATTCTTAAATATAATAAGATATATTAGAAAGATATAATGATGTCATAATTTCCAAAAAAAGTTAGACTAACTGCATGCAAGGTCGTGTTAAATGGTTTATTGGCCATGTTGATAGGCGTTGATAACCCCTTATGAATTTTAAGACCAACAGAAGCGAAGATTCTTTCCTTATCATCTCGCGACGTAATCCCACCTGGGAGACAAATATACGAGCTGCAGCTGACGTACAATTTCCACCTGAATAAGGGAACTGAGGTGTCACCAAACTGTCCGCTTCTCAGCGATGTGTTGTACGAGTCCGAGTTCGAGAGTCAATTATGGATGATCTACGACAGTAATAAACAGTTTATGGGTTGTGGGGACGCGTATCCTCATAAGGTAATAGGATTCAGTTGTAATTACGACCATGTAGCATTGTTTTATGTTTATTTTAAGTTTTGATTAGTTTGTATTTTTTGTTTTCCTTTAATGCTTTTGTGTTCGTTTATGTTAATTTTCGCATTTATAGTTGTGTCTTTGCTTTCTCCCTCGCGTAGTATAACGTAAAACTGGAAAAGGGGGATTATGTGCTTAAAATGCACGTCCGCCACGACAAGAAGGACCATCTGGAGAAGCTCAATGAGGCGCAGCTCTTACTCTCACAGAAACTAGCCACCAATCTATCCCTAGATTGCTTCTCAAACTACTCTCAGGCACTGATCAATGGCAAGAAAGGATCGTTTACGACGTCGTTTATCCAGAACACTATCCCCATTTACATAGCACCTTTAGCCACTGACAAGTTAGTGACTTAATTTATATCTCCGAAGCAGAAACGAAGGAATTTGTTGGTTTATAGATATAGCACAAAAAGCAACAACAACGCTGCGCATCATCTAACCGGAACTATCACCTATGCGAAGGACGATGTAGGAAAACGAGTGGATACATATTCCTTTAAGTACATTCTTCCGGAAGGGACGAAAAAGGCAATGAAACCACAGGAAAAGCCAAAAACCAAAGCAGAGGAGTTTAAGGAAGCGCTCAGAGAATTAAAAATCACGTGGTTGAAGCAACTAGGTAAGAATTCTATTTGAAAGCGATCTTTTTTGGTGATTATACAGTTTGGTCTTGTGTGTAGATGTAGCAAATGGCTCTGAAACTTTATACAACGAAATGCTCAAAGAATACCCTGACTACCTCCCTACCTACACCGCATATCTGCAGAGTTTAGAAGCCATGGACTCCAAGAAACAATTGCCTTTGCTCGATGAGGAAGCGATTGCTAATCAAAACGAGGAAGAGATCAAGAAAATCATTTCTGTGTGTGAAAAAGCGTTGGAAAATATCTATAACAATTCTTTGCTGATGTTTTTTTCTGTTAAAAATGATCAACGATGTGATGCTGCACAAATTAAACAGTAAGTCATAGAAATTTACCCGAGACGTAACCTGAAATATGTGGGTCCCCAGGTTAATGGAAAGACAAAAAACAGTCTATATTGATTGTCTTGTCCGTAAGGGCATCGCGAACTGTCGGCTGTACTTAATTAGCAGTGAAGATTCCAGTAGGATGGAGAATATCAACACAATCTGGAAGAGTTTGTTGCAATTTGTAGATCCTAACGACACCAAAGTGAGTACCTTTTTAAATCTTATCCGTCCTTCCTAGTTAGTGGCGGTTTCCAACGATTATAATAATAAAAAAAACGAAAAAGATAAGGCACCTTCAGTGGCGAGCGTTAGTGGTTAAGTGTGCAGCGCCGGTAATCTCAGGTTGTAGCCTAGCCAACACTGTTTGTGCGGCGAGCCCACATCACCATATACAAATTATCAAACATCAGCGTGTGACTGCCACAAGTCGCGACCGCCGGTGGATTAATAGCGGCCAGTGCAACGTCATGACAATTGCATCTACGTGGAGACAGTAAGGCCGCGCGCACACAAGTGGCGACCGCCGGCAGCTATGTGTGCGGCCGGTAATCGCCACCCGCAGTTGCCACCGTAGCAACTGACTCGGGGTGGCGTTGACAGCCACTACCTCAGTTTGTGGCTGACGTGTGGCCCAGAGTCGCTGGACACATGACAGCCACAAGGCCCTGCCAAGTTGCTTGTAGTGACAATTACCAGTGGCGACTACCGGCCGCACACATAACCACCGGTAGTCGCCACTTTTGTCAGCCACAAGTGGCTAGTGTACTTGGGCCTAATGGCTGGCAATAGTGCTTATTGGCGGATAGTAGTGTTTAAAACTACGGAAAAGTCACAAAAGTAAGGAAACTGTGGACGAGACTTTCGGGAGCTACGTCAACATTCGGCAACATTGATCATTTCCAACTATAGTGGGTCTCGCTTACAACGACTTTACGAAGAACTCGCATTTAACGACTCGAGTTGCAGCCGAGTTGTCGGGGCCAGGCTGCAGCAGCCAAACAAACTCACGCCGCCTTATGGGCGCTTGCGCACTATGCAATCAGCGATTCATGGGCCATCGTGATTTTGATTGGCTGCCGCATCCTGGCCGCGACAACATGGCTGCATAATGCGCAGAGGCCCTAAAGAGATAGCCATGTCCACAGCCTCCTCACGGAATTATAGTTGCTAAACTGCTTGCCACCATGATTACGCTGTGCAATTTGGACTATCAGACAACAAACTTATGCAATTTAATGGTCTAATGGCCTTAACCGAAACTTAATGCGCAAGTCATGCCAATCCGTAAACAAGATGGCGGACGGTGTGACGTCGCGTGTGGATTGTTTCGGATGGTGTAGCCTCGTGTCTATAGACCCTGTTCACATGAACTCGAAGATTTCTACAAACAAAAATACATTGAGGGAATGGATCCATAAAACAAGAACTAGGAAAACGGCAAATTTAGAACGCGAAACTATTAGGAATTGTAGACATCCCAAACGGAAATTTAAGGCCTTTCAATGCACTAAACATGTGGTTGCAAACTGCAACTCATGAGATAATAGCCATGTAGGTACACTACTTACAAAACCTAGACTTAAATAACGCTAATACGTGATCCAAAAATCAATACCTTACTAAAACGCAGAACATTCACCACCCCGTGGTCGAAGCCCGATAAGTGCAGCTAACACCAAACAAAAAGTGACTTCTCCCTCATCTAACTCCTCCAATTTTATTTTAATGGCGTTGTTACCGCTTCAAATTCACACCTGCGCGATAAGTAGTACTATACCACCAGTCTACAAACACCTAGGCCGGTCAGATTATCGAAAAGTTAAAGCTATATGCACACTCAAAGAAGGTTAAGTAAGGATATGGATACGAGTAACTTGTTACATACTACAAATGAATTATTTAATGGTGTTCAACTTTTATCGTCAGTGCACACCATGGTGTTTGGTGGTTACCATGTTTTACGCCAGTGTTATACGGAAAGAAACACGGTATTCGAAAACTGTTTGCCGATATCTTTCATAGTTTTAAAGAATAGTCTGTGACGTACGACGAGTACGACGAATAGTAATTCACAGCGCTCTCTCTAAAACTAAGAGATTCCGAAAACTATTTTGAGCACTTGAGTCAACTTACGGTTCCGACCAGAAGTGATACGGAATACGAATTAAATTAAATTTAGAAAACAAGCATTTTTAGGTTAGACTAGTTTTTCATAATATGTCCTGTTATAGATATTACAACTAAACGCAATGTACTTTGCTTGCTGGCACGCCACCGTCTTCGGTCATTATGGCCGCCTCCTGAAGTACCTGCAGCGTATCATCGAAGAGAAACCCACCAAGGACGTGGAAGAGAAGATCAGAGAAGTGTACAAGTTGAAAAATTGGTCCCATTTGGTGCGCCATCATGACCGTATCATTCTCGCCAAATATCCCCAGAGCTATCGACCGTTCTAGGTGACCTTCAGGGGAATTAAGTAGACGTAATAGGTAATCACTCATAACTGTAAGTATTTGACTATTTTTCATTTACTCAGCGGTAAAATCTGCTGCAGTTTCACCAATTTTTCTATTACATATAATTTGAGGTTAGTTGAGGATGAAAGTTTTGAAAATGTATTAATTTCCTTATCACTCGACACTTGATACTTGTCCTGTTTAATGATGGAAGAATAATTGATAATAATAGAGGTGCAGACGTCTTTGTAGTAAACATAACTTTATATTAGGTAGTCATTTGTCGTTTTGCTTTCTGACAGATTTGAATACAAAATCCTAACTTGTACATGTATAATAAAAAATAAATCGATTTCGAACATGATTCTGCGCGTGGGGAGAATGCCGCAACGTAATACACGTGGGATGCACGTGAATGACTCATATGCGTGACAAGGGATGTGGTTAACGAGAGGCAGCTACACATTCTTCATGTTAACAATACATAGAGTACGCTGCGCTGGGGGTAAGTTATTGTGTTCTATTATGCGCTTGTATATTACAGTTAATTATAATTACCCTGATATAAGTATTTGAAGGGTCGCTGTTCGGTTTTGATGTGTTTTTTTACAGTTTCTTGGTTTTTACGATAAATTTAATAGTTTTGCAGGTTAATATATTATGTGGGTTGCATGCTTTTAGATATCACTGAATAATTGTTACAATTGATTACAATTTGCCTGTTTCAAGGGTTGGTGTACGCTGGTAATGTATTTCCCGCAATTGATTCGGTTTTTATTTGTTTTATATTTGGTTTTAGGGTTTTTGCAGGCTAGATTGTTAGGTGGGTTGCATACGTTATAAATCACACTTAAGTTGTTCGGTTTTTGATGGGTCAGTGAACGCTTTTAATGTATTTTCCACATTTTACTTGCTTTTTACATGTTTTGCATTTAGTTTCTCTTTATTACAGGTTAAACTCAGATGTGGGTTGCACACGTTTGATAAATCTGAATAATTATTCAATAAAACGCTAAAAAGTTATAAATCACGCTCAAAAACACTTGAAAACAATGTCTTAGACTCATTAATCATCTCTGGCAAGGCTGGTACAACGTGCCAATTACACACAAACGAAGAAAATGCGATTAAATGCAAATTAGGCAAATGTGCACTGATTAAACATGAATCCCACTTGAAAATTTGCTTTTCCTCTTAAAGTATTGTGCAACTGTAATTTAATTAGCCATTACGGCTGCAGTGCTCACAAATAACCTTACATAACCACTGAAAAATTCAATTCTCTCGATACAAGCAAGCAACAATTGGCTTCTCTCAAAATGAAATGATATTCATTTCTAGAATACGAATTGGTATCATCATCAGAAAGAAGTTGCAAGTACATTCAATAAATTACCCCCGCATCCTGCGTATTAACGCCGCATAACAACGAGTACATTTACATTTTATATAACATCTTTGTTTTGTTTTTGGTATATACCAATGTTTGCTTAAATATCTTACGTCTTAATGAATGCGAAGCAAAACAATTCACTCAATATACTTTAATAAATGCGAATACAAATTGAGTGCATGCTCAATTTGGTATGATACATAACAGCGCCATAGATATTTTTAATATGCCAACAAAACTACATACTTTAATATACATAATAAATATAATATGCAACCAACTATACATCTTTAGTTGTCAAACTTTTATATAAAATTTATCGCATCACTTTAATTTGCTATGAATTCGCTACAAAACCTAATAAAAACCAAACAATTCACGTGTTTACGAAACTATTTACGAAAGTTTTACCCGCAGTTGCTTTTGTGTTGTTGGTTATTTACAAATGGCCGCGTCTTAACTGCGCAAAGCCTAAATAACTCAAAATCGTGTGTTTGATTAACGCAGTATCACATGGCATGCAAAGAAATCATTACGTGTTTGTTGAACACTTCGTCGGAAATGACTCATATCAAATGAGTGAGTGTAATATTGCATTGTAATACATACGCGATCAATTTTGTTCTCACACAATGCTTGCATACAAGCACACAAATTCAATTGTTGTGCGAAACATTATGTCACGAGAGATTCCCAATGATACGCGTTAGTAATTAATGTTTAGTTTTCATTCGTCGGGTAAACTGTATAGAACTATACAATCATTACAAAAATCGATTACAAAGGGTACGGGACCATCAAGTTTTGTTTTTCACTGAGTTTTGTGTAAAGGATTTGTATCAGTTTTTGATTCTCTGCGTTAAACCTTGTGAATATTTTCTTAGTTTTTATGTTTTGATGTTCGAACATCACTTTTTGAGTTGTTTCAGGAGTTATTCGTGTTTTTTGTTTTGAGTTTATAGGTTATGTTCTCCTATTTTCCTATTATGAAGGTAAATTTGTTTCTAAGTTTGTATAGACAAATAAAGCGTCGTGTCGCGTCAATATTTCAGCGAGTCACTAATTCCTAGTTGGATTATTGATAAATTAATTAAATATTACATACTTTATAATAATGAGGTAATGAAACTAGTGACATTATAATCAAATTAGTAGTGAAACTTCGAATTAAATTTCTGAGGTTAACGTATTAACCTTGATATAAAATCAGATTATAAACTAACCTAAAAGTAAGTAAATATTCCTGATCAGATGTCTTAATTACCCATTTCGGGTTCATACATACACTACATGGGTCTAATAGCCATGAGGTCGGAGTGATGGCTGCAGGTGTGATGCAGATCGACCCCAGTACTGATAGACCCATCGCTGAGATCCTGATGCATCCTGGGCCGCCGCGCACGTTTATGTCGTCCGTGCCTGCCTCCGGTCGTGTGGCACCTGCAGTCGCAATGCATCACGCATAGCGCAATCGAGGTGGCGAGCGTAATCACAAAGGGCACCGCGAAGAAGTGCACGATGATGGCTACTTGCTCATCGCGCTCGTAATGCGTGAGGACCACAGTACGGTTTTCTCTGGAGTGGTAGCACGGGAATTCGGTACCTTCCGTCCCGTACTGATCCGTGAAGTTGGAGCAGAGCACCGTGGGAGGATATCCGCACCCTTTGATATTCACCAGCAGGACGGCGTCGTCGGTCTGGTTCGCACTCTCGGAGTCATTGTAGCTGACGTAGATGTGCGTGCAGTGGTACGCGTCACTAGTGCAGCCTTCGCGGCAACTACTCCATGAGCAGTTAGCTAATCCGGCGAGTTCATCCCGTCTGGTGGTGACGCACGTCACCGGCTCTGTGACGAAGTTGGCGGTGAGCGTGGATATGGCGGGGTCGACGTACAGCGGCACGAGGAACAGCAGCGAAGAGCCGGCGGACATCGCCACCACGGCGAGCACGCTGGTGCTGTAGAAGAGCGCCTTCTCGCGGCACGACTGCTCGCCGGCGGCGCGCGCCTTCTTCGCCGCCTGCAGCTCCTGGATCTTCCGCTTGCGGAGCTCTTCTTGTTCTTCGAGGAGCAGTTCCGAACTGCTGCTCCGCATCGTGCACCGCCAGCTGCTAGGGCATCGCGCCACGGGTCAACACTGCGCGGCGGTCCGGCACGGCGGCCGCCTCCACGCGTACCACGCATGCGCGTGCGCCGCTACACCCGCCGGCCATCAATATTTCAACTTATTTACAATCGGCGCGCTAATATTTTATAGACGCATTAGCTGCTATCAATTATTAATCGACGCTTCCGGACGGCTGCCCCTTCAAGATCGATAGCAGCTGAGTTATACAATAGGTCCCTATGCAACGTGTGTGCCTGGAGGCGGCAGACGAGTCATATTTCTATGATTTCTATGATTCACTTTCGATTGAACAGTCACAACGAAGTGGGACGTGTGGGATATGTAGGTGGATTATGTGCATCCGGTGGGGGAGGTAAAAGCTTACATTGCATTTTACTTAGCTCTCAGCGGGATTTTTCTGCTTCTGCAGCAAAATACAATTATCTTGCTTCCTATAAATTCTTTTTATTATCCTTTCATATTTGCACGTATAAACCGGTCGTACACAAAAATTACTTTACCTTATTTTTGTACGTGAATTTTCACATAACCTCAAAATGATGATGAGGCTTATAGCCAAATTACAAGTCATTTTCCTACCGCTGCGTTTTTAGGTCACCGTGTCATTTCCATGCAGTCTTCCCACGCCCTGCTGCCCCCGACATGCACTTGCCCTACTGTCCCAGAATTTCCAGACCCCGAACTCTGAAAAGGCTTTAACATATGCTAGGCCATGCTAGGTTTAAGTGGAAACACATCGTAATAAATCCTCGAAACGCTCACAACACTTGAAGCACTCGAAACTTTTCACTTTGTTATTCCTTGATGTTCGTGTCGGTTAAGTCGTGAATATGGTAATTCGAAATACCTAAAACCACTTCCAATATTTACCATATTTACAATAAAATGTAAATACTGCATTACATTACATATTACATTTAATACTATATCGAATATTGTCACCTTTTTTGCGATATCATTATTGTAAGACGTAGCCCATGTCGCGTGAATAAATCAATCTAATACATAATAGAATAGAATTGACAGTCAGTGAAAGTGCTATATTATTTCATGAACCGGATGTAGCATATATAAGGTTATACCTGAAGATTGCTCTTTCATATTATGAGATTATCATTCTGTTAAAAGAATTATAAACACACATATGCACGGTAAAAGTTAATGCTTATTCGTGATGTTGAAAAGCATGTTTAGTTAATTAATATTAATCAGAAGCAACCTAAAGTCGCTATGAAAATGAAGCTGTTCTGGAAATCTTACAATTCACGGGCAAGAATAAATAATAATACGGTAATTTGTACATCGGAATAAACTGGAAGAGTTAGACTCTAATATTGTACGATTTGCACGTGCCTATATAGTAACGTTGTTCTCGTGGTACTGCTCCAATCCTCAGTGGCCTTGGGTAGCGCCTCCTTGAGGAGTCGGCTCTCGCTCTAGTGTGAGGATAATGAGAGGATTACAGGAAATCGAAGGTTTGCGGGCGCCACTGCGGTTGTCCTCCGGAGAAAAGAACTTTGAAGTCTTTTGCACTACTTTATTTGACGGTGTAGAATCAATTGCACCTCTCGTACTGGACTCCCGATTCAGAATATCCTCATTCTCACGCTCAGTTCATCAACCTTTCATATCATTATCAATCGAACCACCAAGTATTCTCACATGCTAGTTTCAGGCATACAACACAATTATAAATCTTCCACGTTACAATATTTTTAGAAGCATGTAAAATCCGTGGCCGTAATTGCAAATATTGCAGAACACGCGGGGAAAAGAAGTAGTTATTTTGAGAACCATAACTAATAATTTCAGTTTTTGCATATGAGCTTAAAGCAGAAGAGTTATTCTTTAATATTGTATGCGAAAAAACGAAATTCTTCACCTTTGACCTTGAATAAATGTTTAAGCTCACCTCGGATTACTGGGGATTTCACATATCTTCGTTGTAATGCTGTCCTTAACAACTGTACCAAATAACACCTATATACGAATTTATTTATGCAAGCTAAAAAATTGTAGTAATTGTAGTACATAATTGTAGATGTATTTACGCTAGCCACTACTCAATTTCCTCGTTGCTCTCCGAATCGTATGATGTTTATAGATGTAAATCTATACTTAGAATAATATACACAAAAACGCCAAAACTTCAAATGTTAGTTATATTAAAATTGATTAATATTAAACGTGCCCAAAAGCTAAAATAAATAAAAGTTTGAATTTCTAAATTAATACTGGTTTCGCCATCTCTCGGATTGGTTGTGAGTAAACTAGTGAAGCAACAGCTGTCGAATGTCAAATTCACTAAATCTGTGTTGTGGCCGGTGACGTGTGTGCAATAAATGCACTTACCCCAAGAAAATATCGTACGATTCACCAAAACAACTAAAGTATTAGTGGAATTTATCTTCTGAGGCCAGGAATAATTGTGTTGAATATACTACCCATGTAAGTAATAACGTATTTATTCGTTTGCACAGTACTATTAAAGTAACGAGAAACACCTCTCTTAGATAAACTAACCTTAAACTTTTGTTTCACAGACAGGACACGTAGGATATCCACAGCTTGTGGATTTTATCCCTGAAGATGCTGACCAAATTCGAAACAAAGTCCGCGCGAGTTAAGGGTCTATCGTTTCATCCCATTCGGCCTTGGGTCCTCGCTAGGTAAGTGAACTATTTATTAACGAGGAACAGATGAGGTTTTGTAAGTACACTGTAATTTGTTGCAAATGCATAAAAACAGGAAGAGTTAGACTATATAAATAATTTAATATTTTTGCGATAAAATTTAGATTTAATGCCGAGTACAGTTGTTATTTACATAGCTTCCACTTAAATTTATGAAGAATTGATGGTATATTTACTGTTTTAAAAACTATCTACTTTATAATCTTTAACTTTTGTCTATATAATCATTAATTTTTGTTGATATATAATGAAATATATGCCCTGTGATATTTTTCTTAGAAGACTGTAGCAGTCCTACAATTTACTTCTCTGCTTTTTTTTGTCGTTAGTGGTCGTAATCGACGATAAAACTTTTTTTTTTTTCATTTGTAGCAATAGAAGTTGATGTAGGTTGTAGTAGATTTTTGTTTTTGTTAAGGTATTATCAGAAATTGGAAAGGTAGAAAAACCATGAAGAGAAAGAGTAAATATAAATAATTTATTGTTATTTACGCCAAATTTAGAACTAATGCCGAGTACAGTTATTATTTACATAGCTTCCACTTCAATTTATAAAGACTTGATGGATTACTGTTTTATCAAATATCTACTTCATAGCTTTCAACTTATAATCATTAATTTTTGTCGACATATCATCAAGTTTATGTTTTGTGACATTTTTCTTAAAAGACTCAATCAGTTCTTGAATTTATTCAACAATAATAGTCCCCATCGTAGACGTCTCTTGCTTTTTTGTGGTTTGTACTATTTCAGTAGTAG
This sequence comes from Tetradonia laticeps, assembly GCA_025400035.1. Classification (NCBI taxonomy): domain Eukaryota; kingdom Metazoa; phylum Arthropoda; class Insecta; order Coleoptera; family Staphylinidae; genus Tetradonia; species Tetradonia laticeps. The sequence continues at coordinate 12,484 of JAODVP010091297.1, forward strand.
TCGAAGATGAAATAGGAGCAGAAGTTTTTTCTTCTACAGTTGTAGCAGTAGAAGTAGAGGTAGGTGTTTGTGTTGAACTATGTTCGGAAATTGCACTCTTAATTTCAATATTAATGTCATCACTATCATCAGATTCTTCATCTTTTGAGTTTTCTTTATCATCGCTTTGTGTTTCTTTCTCAGCTTCAGTCTTGTCCTCTAGAGCTGTTGCCTTCTCTGTAGGTTGAGCAGTTTCAACATCCAGTTGGAACCTTGATTTCAGAATAGGGAGGAGTGGAGAGATAGGTTCAGATATTGGGAGATTCACTCTTGTCTCTGCTTGTTGATGTTGGATAGGTAAAACTGGTAGTGGTGGGATTTCATCTTCAACACGTCGTGAAACTAGCGCGTTGTTGACGGAGTAGAAACGTTGGACTCCCACTTGCGGAGCTTGTAGATATTGGATTAGAGCATCTAAGGAATGATCTGAAGTCATAGGTGCCGTGGGTGTGGGATTAGGGGTATTGGATGCGATTGTATCAACTGAATCAGAGGCAGCAGTTCTTGATGCAAGGGGAAGAGCGGGTTGAGATAGGTTGGGAGATGGAAGTTTGGTGCTATAGGCTTCCGGACCTGGAATTTTTAAATTAAGTTTGTTAATTCTGGTATTCTAATCTTCTATAAATTCTATATTTACCTGTGATAAAAACAAAATGGGAGCGGCCAGATTCATATTGATTTCGGTAAGCAAATCCTCTGAAGTTGTCTGAGCTTGCTGAATTTTCGTTATTCTGAGGTGCGCTCTGTGTATTCTCGGTATTTTGAGAGCGGAAAGCATTCACAACGACTGATTCATCATTTTGTTGAGGTGCTTCATTTCCGTTTTCATTTGCATTTTGCTTATCACTTTCATTTTGTTCTGGAATCGGGGTTGAAAGAGCGTTTACGTTATTTGCTTGTGTTTCTTGGTTTCCATGAGCTGTAGATTAAGAATTTATTAATAGCCTGTATAAAAAAATGGAAATACTTGAACCTGTCGAATGGTAGATGTATTGCTGAGGGAAACTCTGCTGGTATCCAAACGCTTGCGTTGTGTGATATGCAGGAAATGAGTTGTAGGTTTGATGAACTTGAGGTATATAGTGTTGTTGAGGGACGAAACTTTGATAGGTGACAGGGGTTTGGTACTGCTGGTAGTGAACTGGTTGTACTGTTTGTACAGGGATAGCAGATTGAATGGGTTCAATGGCAGGGATGTTGGAATAGAAGTACGGGTTGTATCCTGCGAAGACGTAGCCAATCATGCTCATTAACACCTATGAATAAATATATAATTAGTTAAAATAAATAATTAACATTTTTATTTGAATTAATATTTAATAAGTTTTATTAAATTAAATTTAACGTACTTTAATGCGTATACACGAAATTTGAGTAAATTCCGATGTTTATTCTAATGACTAGACAATAACCGAAAAATGGTAGGGGTATTAAGATGGGTTGAAATGTTATTTCCCTTGTCGGAAATACATTTTTGTACAATAAATAATAAGGATTGTCACATTTCCTGCAATCAGGGAATAGTCAATGCTACGGATCGACAATGTCTTGAAAATTACTAGATCTTGTCTTGATCTAAAGACAAGACAAGAAATTTGCTGTCAATACCAAGATTTCTTGTCAGGAAAACAAGAAATCTTGACAAAGTAAAAACCTTTTTACATATTCATGAAACAGATACAATATTTTTAATTTATTGAATTTCTTTTTAGCTAGGAATTCACAAAAATCATTTATTGATAATCCCATTAAAACTGAAATTGCAAAGAAATTTTTATTTTCGATATCAAATTTATAACAATTATAACACATTTTTAAATCGGAGTTCATAAGGCATAACATCTTCTTATCGAATCAATGCCTAGGTGATTTATTTTGCTGTTTTAATATAATTTTTTCGACAGTTGGTATTAACAGAAAATTCTTGTCCATTTTTGATAACATCGAGTAAACATAACCTAACCTTCACCAGCAATCAAATAAATTCTCGGAACATTCTGTTCTGGGCTCATTTAAGTATTTTTCAATTTCTTTTGCGCAACTCCCACGTTTCGGACGTAGGTGCGCAACCGTTTAATTTCAAGATCTTGAAATTTCTTGAGTCAAGATCAGATTTAAGATGTTAAGAAATGGTGAAGACAATACTTCCAAAATATTCTTGGTGTTTTTCCATAGACAAGATTCCATGGCTAGTCGACCATTAGTCAATGCAAAAATTTGGTCAGAGAAATCTCCGTGGTATTATTTAAAATAGGGAAAATTCGAAATAATGGTCTCGAAATTAGGGTACATTTAGAGAATTCATATCAATACAAAAACTTGATTTCCAACGTTGGTATAGCCGGGACATACGCGATGTTAGATATTCAAGCATAAACTAATCAACGTTAAATAATATATAATTACCACATCACTGCGAAATAGAGGAATTGAAGAAAAAGTTATTTAAATTTAATATTCTACAGGGTTAGTCAGAACTCCACCAACAAACTTCTAGAGGATGATCAGGGAAGTTTTCTGAGAATTTTGAGATGAGGAATATTTGGTGTCCGATGGTTCCTTGCACCGTATTGTTCTGTAATAGCACAATTTTTGCCTTAAAAGAAATTGTAATAACTTGGTAACGAGCCGCCTGAGACCATACATTCTTGATATCAAATTACTCAGGGTACATCCCCAATCAACCTCTGAAAGTGTCGGCGGGGTTCTGGTTTCATCATGTATTGGATGTAAATTCTCTTTAATGCAGCTACAATAAATGGCAATAACTCTTCTTTATAGCAAAATAGTCAGGGAACATCCCTAATCAAGCCCTGAACGTTTCTCGCTCGAGTTCTGGTTCCAAAAAAATTGTATATTACAATTCTATACAACAAGAAAATATAATAACTCCGTAACAAACTATCGGAGACCGTAATTAATATATTAAAATCCTCAGAAAACATCCCCTCTGGTAGTTCGTTGGTAGAATTCTGACTCATCCTGTATATTTCTAATATAAACTTCACTATTTCTTATATTCATTGATTTAATTTCAAAGACCTATTTGCGTTGTTTTTGGTTTAAGGGTATAGTGAAATTTCTATAACTGTTTAACAATGTGGCCTAATCGGGAAGTTAATGTGAGTATATTTGAATTTTCACAGTTAAAACAAAATATTTTTCTTTCTTAAAGCGTCCCATCTCAGCCCTCTTCACTTACTCCATATAAAGCACACTTAGATTTGGATAACATTTAACTAGATTCAAGATGCATAGTAAACTTCATAAAGATCGCGTTACATTAAATATTACGGTTATAAATTGCATCATAGCACAAAAAACCTATGTTGTGCATGCACAATGGTCAGCGGTGACCACACCATACTGGTTTTCGAGTGTAAATGCCGTGACATTTAATGCTTCTTCCAGCAACCTTGATATTAATCTACTTTAAGTGATCTTAAGATCACTTATGATGACCGCATTGCATAATCCTAAAGTCGAGCAGGTTTTTTTTTATATGACTGGCTTGGTATTTTCCATTATAAACGAACTAATTATTCAGGACCAAAATTGGAATATGTAATATAATACATGGTGTATACACCACTATTATTTCCATTTTTTCTTCATACAGTATTAATTTAATAATTAAAGGAGAGAGTTGGAGAATATTGCGCAGTTTGGTGAAAACGGCTGAAAAATCTATCTTTCTAAAATAGAACTCGAAAATCATATTAGCGGAAATAATAGTTAATAAGGTATAATCCTGTATAATACACATTTTCATGGATTACAGGAGAGTTTCTATGGATGCTCATATGTTAAAATCAATCATACCTTGTACTGTATTTACCGACCATGACAATGAATAAAAATAATAATATCTACACATAGACTAATATTGTGAGTGGAATAAAAATACAATACTCCACTGTTTTAGAAGTTGATTAAATAGTAAGAATAAAATAAGAATTTCGGACTCATCGTCTTATTTCCTAACTTTCTAGGGTCCCAAGGGATAATGTTATAAATATTTTAATTATCGTACTAACTTAAAGTACTTTGAAATATTTGGAAGAAATGACTTTACCAATATCGATAATTGTACTATCAATTATATAGACGCAAGTTTGATCATGAACTATGATTATCACCTAAATTTTGGTAATCTCTCCATAAGTTACCTCAGAATTTTCGCCTTTATTGTGAAACCAGCGCTAGGAAAACTCGGTAGAAACTTAAATCTTATACAATAATAATGTAGCTCAGTAGTTTTGGATTAAAGATATACTTATCTTAGTAGTTATCTAATCCAATATATTTATTTTTCTTTTAGTTTCCAACTAGTTTCGATCTTATTACGATCTTTATCAGGGATTTATTTTAGAGTGACTTATAATTAAAAGGCTCTCTTGCTAATTATACCATACTTGTACAAATATCTATATTAATTGAATCTATTTACCTGCCGACAGGTCATATTAATTTTGTTATTCTACATATTTTGTTTATATTCTTTAGTTAAAGTCCAAGGTGTTTAAATCTGTGCGACCAGTATTTTTGATTGATGCTAATTAAATAGATGTTGTCTGCTGTTTTGCTCTATATATTTATATTTGTTGTTCGAGTTATACCACATAGGCAATAGTGTTTACTCCACTCTTACTAAATTGACTTGCAATTGATTGATTGATTGATTCGTAATAATTGGTAAAAATTGAGTGCGTACTCAAAAGGCATTGGTACTTGTAATGCATCAATCACTAAAGTATATATTTGACAAGAAAATATTTTCTCTTCTTTATAAATTACTAAGTTACTAAAAAAATGATTCTATATGAACAATTTAATTGATTTTAAATTCGACCTATTATGATTACTCTATAAATATTCTATTATCTTTAATGGTTAGTCAACTTACAAAAATATGATACATCTTGGATGTTGTAAGGTGAAACACCAGTTTATTAACTTCCAACTTGAACACTATTAACTTGTTTAAACGTATACGGAATTTTTGGGACGTTCGGCATAGACGTCTTCTCAACAAAGAACTGATTTTTAAAAAATGATTATCAATTTATATCGCTCGGAAATCGCATGCTACTCCGACCTGAACGCGACAATCCCTCCAAATTTCGGCAGAATTGTACCTATGTAATTCGTGTATTGCATTTTGGGCGGGTCCACACCTTCCTCCCAATGAAAAAGAAAGATGCTGATTTTACGTTTGCAAGTAGTATTTAGTTGTTTATGTGTTAGTATATGGCATGTAATTAAAGTTTACCTTCAAAGATATTTCATGGATTAGTGTCATTTTTTCTTTGGCTATATTTATGTAATATAGTTAAAACATGGGACATTTATAATGGCGTAATGATGTATTTAATTAGAACATCAATTAATCATGAATCGATGCAAAAACTTTAATTAACTTAATAATTTTTTGACATTAAAACTGGGAGCGATACAAGACATTTTGAAAAATAATTCCTTCATAAACACAAATCTTCATCATAACATTTAATTAAAAAATATCGATTTTCGAAAATATGTCTTATATGAATTCTCTCCAACCGTCGGGGGAGATGGAAACTGTCAGTTCCGTATCAACCAAACAGCCTTTAAAATTGCGTGTGTGAGACAAAACTGACCATGTAAAAGGGATGCTATTTTTCCATTTAAAGATAGTTTCCTACTTTATTTGTTACTTTCAGTATTGAACTTTAATTTACAAGGGTTTCGTGTGAAAAGCGAAGTCAATTTAAATCTTTTCGGATCTTGCATAATTTCTTCAAACTTTAAAGAACATTGTTTAAACATTACATCATTTTTGGAAATTAATACTGTTATATTAATGTCGTTATAAAAGAAATCAATACATTAGTTTAATAGGGAATTAGAACGTCTTTTTGAAAATGCACGCACTAATCGTGTTATCGCACAAAGTGAGGACGTTATAACCAAGATCTATTGTATTTCTGTAAATAAAATGTGGTTTAAAAAATTGTAAAACGAGAAGTTACTGAATAGTCATGAAGAAGAAGTAGATAACTTGATAGAAATTTGACGTGATACCACTTTTAATTACGTTGTTAAAAGGAATATCCAAGCGTAAGTGAAAAAGCAATACAAACCTTTTTATCACCTTTTAAACATAGGACCCTGCGTTCTCTAATTTAAGAATAAAGTTAATCTCATTAAATCCTGATTTGCAATCTTTAAGCGATTACAAACAATATCATCCGTCGCACTAAGGATTAAATATGTAAGACATTTAATCACTGCTTTATTTGTTTCATCTGATTTTTAATATAAATTTACAACCACGTACGATGTGTGAAGATTCCAATTGCGCGTAATGAATTCTTTGTACCTTCACCTATGTAATGGTATAATTTCCGTTTGGATCTGACGGGTACTTTCTGACCTATACATATGTATTAGGAAACCGTATCCCCTGATTTTGGTACACTCGTTTTTTTTAGTTTTACTCCCTATGTAAACCAAGAACATAGGCGTATTCAATAAATAAAACGTTTTAAGAATTCTTCCGGTGGTGTCAACTGGTTAATCCGGGTTTCGGTTGACCGAAGTTCGGTTAAACATACGAGTGATGTACACGTCAAAAACAACTTTATTTTCATCTTTTTAGTCACACTTATAAAAACAACACCCCTACACAACATACAGGAAACATTCTTGTTGACATTAATGAACATTTCATAGTTTTGAACAGTTTGCTATAATGTTATTATCTCTCGGTCAATATTTGATTGACATTGTGCAAAAAACTGTGTATACATACATCAAAACTCGGAAATTATGTATTATGACCTCGTGGTACAAGTTAATGTATTCTTCTATCTATAATACAAATACGAATCAGTAAAACATAATTTTATTGAACGTATAACATTCCCTTCTAAATTTATAATAAATTATTAAAAATGTACAAGGTCCATCCATAGGTCAACCCAATAGGGTTAGATTGAAACCTCGGGCGTATTTCTCGTCAGCGACAATAACGTAACGTAAATATAACTATAAGCGCGAAAATAAACTGGATTTTTTCCAAATGTCATCCAGCACGGTGCGTGCGTATTAAATTACGCCCGGTGACCTTTGCAAAGCCACATCCAGCTTGCGCCAACACCCTCCTCTTGTCATACGTGCTGCTCCACATTAATGATCTCGTTCGACCTCACGAATAACAAACGAAGTTCGGTGACGGTTCCAAGCGTAGGTTGAACACTAATGACTCCAACCACTCCAATGACTCCAACAATCAGCAATTACATGAATTTGTCAATGGCAATGAAAAATCCGAAAATGTCAATCCAATGTTGATTAACACAAGTTATACCAAAGGTTTCGAAATTGCGCCCACGGCTTTGATTTAATTATAGTCGTAACTAATGTTAGTATGTACATAATCAAAATATTAATGTAACCTAATTGCATTACATTGCATTATTATGCATTAAATTTGCATCACATTTGCAGTTTGCATAATGGAGCCATCCAGTTATGGGACTATCGCATGTGTACCCTTCTCGAAAAATTCGACGAGCATGACGGTCCCGTGCGTGGCATTTGCTTCCATAATCAACAACCGTTGTTTGTGTCCGGAGGTGATGACTACAAGATTAAGGTACGTTGTGGGAGAGTAATTAAACTTGAGTACCTAGCAATATGCAAGCGATGTGATTATCTCAGGTTTGGAACTACAAACTAAAGCGTTGTATCTTCACTCTGTTGGGTCACTTGGACTACATCCGCACAACAGTCTTTCATCATGAATATCCATGGATTGTGTCTGCTTCTGACGACCAGACCATCCGCATCTGGAACTGGCAGTCGCGCGCGTGCATTTGCGTCCTTACAGGTCACAACCACTATGTGATGGCCGCGCTGTTTCATCCCACGGAGGATCTGTTGGTGAGTGCATCCCTTGATCAAACTGTACGTGTCTGGGACATTTCTGGATTGAGGAAGAAAAACGTCGCTCCGGGACCGGGAGGTCTAGAAGAACATTTGAAAAATCCTGGGAGTACAGATCTCTTTGGACAGGCTGACGCTGTGGTTAAACATGTATTAGAAGGACATGATCGTGGTGTAAACTGGGCTTGTTTCCATCCTTCATTACCTCTGATAGTGTCCGGTGCTGATGATAGGCAGGTGAAGCTGTGGAGAATGAATGATTCCAAGGCCTGGGAGGTGGACACATGTCGCGGTCATTACAACAATGTGTCTTGCGTTCTCTTCCACCCCAGACAAGAATTACTACTATCTAATAGTGAGGATAAAAGTATACGGATCTGGGATATGTCGAAACGCACTTGTCTGCATACATTCCGCCGTGAACATGAGCGTTTCTGGGTATTGGCATCTCATCCCACTCTTAATCTATTCGCTGCCGGTCATGATACAGGCATGATTATCTTCAAACTTGAAAGGGAACGTCCTGCGTATACTGTGCATGGCAATATGCTGTATTATGTTAAGGAACGATTTGTGAGGAAATTAGATTTCACTACGTCGAAGGACATACCGGTGATGCCTCTGCGTGGTGGGGGTAAGAACCCGATTTATAGTATGTCCTTCAATCCAGCGGAGAACGCGGTGTTGCTATCGATCCGCTCGAGTAACGTAGACGGCAACAACTATGACTTGTACACTATCCCCAAGGTGCACGAAGAAGAGTCATGGCGAGATGGCGAGGTGGATAATAAGAGATCTCCGGGGAACACTGCTGTTTGGGTAGCTAGGAACCGCTTTGCTGTTTTGGACAGAAACATGCAGCTCAGCATCAAGAATCTGAAGAATGAGACTACTAAGAAAGTACAGACTCCAAATTGTGATGAGATTTTCTATGCAGGGACGGGGATGTTGTTGCTGAGGGATGTAGATCATGTTACTTTGTTTGATGTACAGCAGAGGCGTACTTTGGCACAGTGTAAGTATAATTTGTGGTAATTTTTATCTCCTTTGGGGTGTATCGGTCCATCGTTGTTTAAAATATTCTCAAAACGAAAAACGGTTTTAACATAAGGTTGTAAGGTTGTTTTTATTATGATTTTGAAAGATACCTTACGCATTCAATTTAATAACAAATTAAGAAATGCAGAACCTGCTCTAAAGACATTTTTTAAATAAATAAATTACTTAATGTCAAGTCGTTGACGAAAATTAATCGATAGCCAGGAATTGAATCTGGTTTTGCAACTTGAAACTTGAATATATAGTTAGACATGTAAAATTTAATGGTTACAGTGACGTTAAAATCGATATAAGAACGGTCGTAAGTTCTGGTTCCAGAACCAGAACATGCAATCTTGTTGCGAATTAATTTCCCTTACGATTAATAGCCTGTTGTCCATTCTAGATTGAAGAGAAATACGATACTTCGAATTAATTAGGACTACATACTTACTTTACAAATTTGTGAGTTTCTCCCGAACTATAAGAGATACCGTGCAAAATGAGATTGTAGCGAATTAATTTCCTTCTTGATGTATGTTATGCATTGTAGATTGAAGAATAGTACGTCTTCATTTAAACTTACATTTCGAATTGATTCGGGATACATTTTTAAAATTTTAAGATTTCTCCTGAAATATAAGGAATATCATGAAGAGCTTAATTTCCATAATGATCGATGGCAATATGAAGGGGAAAAAAACGTTTGCAATGAAATATAAATTAAGATATGTATGTATTTCGAGTTGATTAGGAATATGTACATGTTTTACAAATTTGTTAATTTCTCCGGACCCATAACAGATTCTTGTAGATAATTAACGTGTCTTTCGATGTATGTACGTTGGCCATCGTACATTAATAGAAAAACATTTGAACTTTCTAAATTGGTATATTGTTCACACTGCATTATACCAACCTGAAACGAATAGTGAAAACTATTCTCTGAAAACACTTGTAGTTTTAGATAAAATGCTTTGACAAACGACGCATTGAAAGCTTATCAATATCCGATTCCGACCGGAAGTTGCCTAAAATACGAATACAGTGCTTTACCAGTAATGTGACGATCTGACTCAACCTCGTGATCGATTATCGACATTATACTGTATATCGAAAATTTGAAAGGAAATTTAGAAATTACTCAAAAAAATTTACCGTTCCATTTAGTTCGCAGATTATCACAGAAATGTTTAAGTACGGGTTGAAAGTAGATATGACTTAGAATTTGCGCCTAGTAAAGGCTACATTAATGTAGACTCATAAATTTTACTGTTCGATTTAGCCCGGAGAGTTTCACAAAAATGTTTAACTACTGCTAACGAATCGGATATAACTTATAATTTGCGCCTAATAAATGCGACATTAAGGTTAGACCAGTAATTTTTGTATATGCAGAACACGCGCCATGTTACATGATAATAATACAGTTGTCTTGTTTAGTGAAAGTTGTGCGATGCAGATACGTCGTGTGGTCGGCGGATATGTCACACGTAGCTTTACTATCCAAGCATTATGTGACTATCTGCAACCGCAAATTAGAACAGCTTTGTTCCATCTACGAGAGCATTAAAGTCAAGTCTGGTGCGTGGGATGATTCCGGTGTCTTCATATATACAACTAGCAATCACATTAAATATGTACTCAATAACGGGTACGTAAATACATTTAACATTTATCCCAATGTTCACACGATGCAGTTTCCGCCGTTTTGTTGGATTGGTTTTTATGCCGTGTTCAATTTAATTGCACATTTACGGTGAAATCATCGTTTCAACTATTTTAGATATTTGGTTTTGTCAACACAAATCGCATCAATCGTTCGTTTAATATTACATATCGGCTAAGCTGACCTAACGCGTACATTCAACCGGTATTGTCCTTGCAGATACGTAGTAGAATTTCTACTGAACCAGCTCAATTATGCTTTTGAAGGCACTGATCAGCTATCCCAAAATTTTGCGCATCGTCAACTTGTCCCAGCTTTCTGCACTAGCTACGGTCGTGTACTGAACTCTTTGACAAAGCCGAAATAATAAAAAAAAACCTCAAGCACAACGTAAATTTCATCGTTTCGGCTAAAATCCGCGTCGTGTGAACTTACGGTAATATGTACTATCTTTTTTGCTATTCAACGATAAAAATTTGCGGTTTTTGGTGATAATGTTAATGATGATCAATGTCTCCAGTGATAATGGCATTATCCGAACACTAGACTTACCAATCTACATCACACGCGTTAAGGGCAACAACCTCTTCTGCCTCGACCGCGAGTGCCGCCCTCGCGTTTTGACAATCGACCCCACAGAATACAAATTCAAACTGGCCTTGATCAATCACGATTATGAAGAGGTCCTCTACATCGTGCGCAATGCGCGCCTTGTAGGACAAGCTATCATTTCCTACTTACAAAAGAAAGGCTATCCAGAGGTGGCTCTACACTTTGTTAAAGATGACAAAACTATTTTCGCGCTTGCCTTGGAATGCGGAAACATCGAGATTGCACTCGAAGCAGCCAAATCTTTGAATAATCCTGCGTGTTGGGAGAAGCTGGCGGAAGCTGCGTTGATGCAAGGCAACCATCAAGTTGTCGAGATGTGTTACCAGCGCACGAAGAGCTTTGATAAATTGTCCTTCTTGTATTTGATCACTGGTAACTTAGAAAAGTTGAAGAAGATGACTAAGATTGCTGAGATTAGAAAGGAACGTTCTGCGCAATATCACGGCGCTTTGCTCCTGGGAGATGTTGCTGAAAGGGTTCGGATTCTGAAAGGAGCCAATTTGAATTCGTTGGCTTATCTTACAGCCGCCACTCATGGGATGACTGAAGAGGCTGAGGAGTTGAAAGAAACATTTGGGGATAAACCAGTTCCTGATGTCCTTCCGAATGCGAAGTTTTTGCGCCCACCTCCACCAGTTCAAGAGGCTGAGAATAATTGGCCTTTGTTGACAGTTAGTAGAGTAAGTCCCACATTGGTAATTACAACCAGCACCTATTATCCCTTCTTATTTCCTTTTGCTCGACATTTTCCCTCCCTACATCTTATTTTCATATTCGCTCTATGTCGCCTTCCTACCCACTTTCTATCTACATCCCGTACGCAGCAAAATTTTTGGTTAATGTTGTATATGCATGTGTATTTTTTCAATTAGGGTTTCTTCGAGAATGCTTCCATGAAGAAGGCAGCGAACATGCCAGCATTGGAAGTGGATCCCAATTTAGATATGGATGTAGGAGCAGGTGAAGGAGGTTGGGCTGATGATGATGAAGACATTGATCCACTCGAAGATACCAAGAAACGTCGAGAATCCGCTTCTGGTGATGGAGAAGGGGGGTGGGACGTTGAAGACGCAGATCTTGAGATCCCAGATTTAGGCCCCAGTCAACCGTCTGCACAAGGAGATACTTATATACATCTGCCTAGCCGAGGTCCTTCCCAGTCAACTACGTGGACAAAGAATTCCGAACTACCAGCAGACCATGTCATGGCCGGCAGTTTCGATTCAGCAGCCAGGTTGCTTAACTCACAGATTGGGGTTGTCAACTTCCTACCGTACCGGAAATGCTTCATGGACATGTTTGGTAGTTCTAGAACGGTAAGTTCCTGGCAGCAACACACACCTCCTACGTTCAGCTATCCACAACGAAGTGGAAAAGATGTTGGTGCGAAAGGACAACTCCCTATTGTGTCCATTAAACTCTCCGACCTCGTTCAGAACCTGCAAGTATGTTACCAGCTTACTACAGGTGGTAAATTCACGGAAGCCATTGAGAAGATGCAGGTCTTGATGCTACAAGTTACTCTTCTTGTTGTGGATAGTAAGCAGGAGATATCCGAAGCTCAGCAGTTGCTTAAAATATGCAGGGAGTACGTGGTCGGTTTGAAAATGGAAACATTACGGAAGACGCTTCCAAAAGCAACTGCTGAAGAGCAGGAGAGACAGTGTGAAATGGCTGCGTACTTTACACATTGTAACCTTCAACCGATACATCAAATCTTGACTCTTCGAACCGCGTTGAATATGTTCTTCAAGTTGAAGAATTATAAAACCGCTTCGTCTTTTGCGAAGCGTCTGTTGGATTTAGGTCCTCGCGCAGAGGTATCTCAGCAAGCGAGGAAGATTCTTCAAGCATGTGAAACCAATCACACTGATGAATTTAAATTAGCGTATGATGAGCATAATCCTTTTAATCTCTGTGCGTACTCGTATAAACCAATCTACAGGGGAAAGCCGGAAGAGAAATGCCCGCTTTGCGGGGCGTCTTATTTGCCGGTATATAAGGGGAATGTATGCAATGTTTGTGAAGTGGCACAGATTGGAATGGATTGTATTGGGTTGCGGATAAGTTATCATCAATTCCGCTAGGATTCAGATGAATTGTAAGGATTGCGTTCCAAATAAGTATTTTTAGCTTAGGATAATGATGTAAGTATATATAATTTTTATTGTATACCTTGAAAATGTTCATAAACATATTTGTAATTAATATATCATATTATTCAAGTTAACTTTAAAAAGTGCTTGGAAATAGAACTTTTAATTTCGACAATTCTAACTATTTTAACTACAAATCAAGTTATGTTTATTGATAATTTGATACATAGTGGCATTTACTTAGATCAGGGGTGTCCAACATAACTTTGTGGACGGTCAGTTTTAGTATTCTTGTTGCCGTGGCGGGCCAAAAGGAGTAGGTAATACCAAAACAAGAGCAATCGAAGAAGGTGAGAGTTGACATACCTGCTCGAAATCCCTACATGGCATTACGAATTGTACCAGAGTGCAAACACATTACACAGGTCAACAAAATTAAAAAAATAATCGACCACATAAATGAAACATACTGACTTTTAGTATTTCAATCACCTTGAATTCAGATCCGCAAAGGACTTTTCTTTTTAATATACGAAAATCAAGTTATTTCAAACGCTATATCTTTTGTTCCGTTCATCTGAGTGCTAGGGAAAAATTCATAGTTGTTCAGTAGGCGATACAGTACTTCAAAAACCTTTACCCTTAAATAACTTTTTCCGTACATTAAAAAGAAAAACCCTTTGCGGAACTGAATTCACGTGACAAAATTACATAAAGTACATGTCAGCTTCCTCGTATGGTAATTTACCGTTCACTAGTGTTATATGAAATGGAAAAACAGCAAACAGTGTATGCTATTCCACTACTGTAATTGTGAATTTACATTACGCGATTAAATTGCGCGAGTTTGTTGCTGACGTGTACGACTCATCGATTGCAAACTCAAATTACTTCCTTCGTTATCCTAGGAAAGCGCGTCCCAACCGGTGGGTCAGGTCGTGGTTCTCACTGTTTGCCCATGCTTTTCCTTTCAAACTACTACATATATTCTCAGACGGTTACGTTACGATTAGCCCACTTTCTGTTAAACCGGAAGTTGCAAACTGCTAACACCACACAAGATCCTGTTGCATTGAGTACTGAAAATCGCTTGCCGGTATACCTTATACATTTACAACTTGTCCACAATCAGTAGGGAAATGTTATCAACCAAAACAAAAATTTTTTAATGCATGGAAATTACTAGAAGAATTCATGTTCTATTATTAGTGACGCTTTAACGTTATAACAGCAGTCTTTTTATTACGTTAAATTTTCATTACATGACTGAATTTTTGTTATTTTAACTATCGGATAAATATACGGATAGTTAATAGATGAGATTGAAAGAATGTGCCGTCATTTTGGCGTTTTGCGCGAACAACGTCGTATGACAACCGTCGTCGTTTGCATTTGATTCCATATAAAATGTCAAAACAGCGCATGTATACGCGCGATCCTTAACTAACTTCATTTGAAATATCAATTGAATCGACGTATGTAGAGATGGGCAATATTAACCGAGTAACTGGTTGTCACTTTCTCGATTAACCGTTATATACCGTTAATATTCGCCCAGTATACCCACTGAAGGTTATTTTTATTTCAACAAATAACTGATATGAACACTAATGCATACCAGGAATTTAAGAATACACACTATTGGTGTGGCACGAAGCATAGAAGACTTTGAAATAAGAAGAACACACATGAGTTTTGAAATCCCCTCGCAGCCTGGCTGGTCGCTAATCAAAACAATAGCAGCAGGTGTGGATTCAAACTGCATCGTAGGACGAATTGCGGCTGATTGTGAGTTGACTATCACATTCGAATGAATCAGGCTCATTCTGCTTGGTCTTTTTTATTTCGAAGTTTCGTGTAAAATCGCGCTTATAATTTGTGTTGTGTTATTTGCTTGTGATTAAGAATTCACATTTTGCGCGGATGAACGTAGTCGGCTCACCCCAAATCATTCCAATCAATTAGTAGGGTACATGTGGTAATGTATGTAACTATTTACAATAAATTAATTTAATTTTTTTATGTGGTCTACATACATTACGATATACAATATATATTAAGATATACATACTTTAACCGAATAATCGTTTATTTTAATATCGGTAAATTTTTATTTTAATTATCGGTTAATTAATAACCGCATATATTTCAATAACCGCCTATCCCTATTATGACTAAATAATATCAAAATTACAAATTGATCCGAGAACTTTCATGTAAAATGATCAAAATTCCTATACGGGGTAACACTGCCCACTTTTTCGGAAAAAGTACCCTGAAATTCAAGTAATCAAAAAACGAAAAAGCTATTCGGTGTAGAACTAAAATCTACAATTTAAAGATTTTTTGAATTCACTTTTTCAAAAAAAAAATCATGTTTTTAAATAACATTGTAAATATTATAGTCCTTTAATCAAATGAGACAATTAAGAAAAATTGTGTTAGCTTATCACCTGAAATTTGATAAGTCAAGTTTTAACAATTAAAACTTGACTTGTCAAATTTGACGTAATTAATTCATATCTTCGAAATAAATTGAGATATCATAAAAGTGTAAACGGTCTTCAAATCAGGAGGAAATTGTAGATCGAATACAAGTTTCGATGCTTTAAATGTTCCACTCTCAAAAAATATTTCTAAAGCCCTTTTGTCGGGATACTATTAATGTCAACAAAATATTACCTTTATGGAGAGATACCTTACGCCTATGACAATGTAATATCAAAATTACAGATCAATCCGAGAACTTTCATGTAAAATGACCAAAATTCCACTGTCCACTTTTTCGGAGAAAAACTTAAATTTACGTATCAAAAAATGAAAAAAGCTGTTCGGTGCAGAAATAAAATCTGCATGCAACATCGTAGATATTCCCTAACTCTAATATTTTCCAAGATAACTGGAAAATTATTTTTTACATTTTTGGAGTTGGGCTCGGAAAAATTTGAAGGTGAGCAACTCATATTTGAAGGTATATTTTCATTATTACTTAAACTGGTAAAGTTATTAAAGATTTTTGAAAAATTCAACAGCTGTTCGTTCAGTGTAGAAATAAAATAAGATAAAATAAAATCTACATTTTTGGATGTGATGTTTATTCATACAGTCGCACAATGACTAAAATGCTATACTTTTCAAAAAACTATGCTCTATAAAACATGAATTACTGTTAATAGATATTTATTGTTGACATGAGATAAATATTTATGAGCATACGAACGACGAAAACTGCAATATAATAAAAAGTATTGTATTCTAAAAAATCGATATTAACTGATAAAGTCACATTAATTGCAGGTTCCACTATTTCGTCTATATTTTTAACATTCGGCAGGCACTTTATATTGTAAATATTACGCCATGATATCGTATCATCGAATGACATACAATTGCATTGTATAAATGATTTTTTATCATTATGAATTCATATTTTATGTAGAACATTGCTTGACGTTTGTTGCTTCCAAATTTTTGACGAATTATGGAGAATAAAATTTCCAAGTTATACTGGGAGAATTTATTTGAAATTACCGCCCATAAATATATTATCTATTAATACTGTTAATGAAAATATTGATTTTACAGTTGCTGAAAATCCAATTACGAATGTTTTTTGTGCACTATTGTATAAGAAAAGCTTTTGTTATTTTTAAATTGGCAAAAGTAATTCTAGTCATTATCTTGTCGTAAATTTAATAATTTAATCATTTAAAAAAATTGGCTTTTTCAAATCTTTTTGGAATGAATTTCTGCTATTCAGAACGTTAAAGCAGGCACTGAAGCGCGCCAAGCTATATTTTCATCATTTTCAATTCAATTTATTTGGCCACCCCTTGCAGATAAAATGTTGAGCAAATTTTTGCCTTTTGGGAAATAAGGTAGGGCGTTCAGCCGCCCCCGGGCAGTGCCCCGGCTTGCCGTGCGCTTGGCGCACTCCTGAACAGACATTTTCAAAACGGTTATAATCAGTAGAATGAAACGACAGCCTCATAAACTACAAAGCACAGTTTGAGATTGCTTGAAATCAAAACAATAAACAATACGAAACAGAACTAAGAACACAGTGCATCGCAACGTTTATCTACTTTGCAAATGGCAACCCCAACAATTTGATGCTTTAGACGTTTAGACTTAGGCATAAGTTTTGTATCTAGTAGTAGCGTTAAATATCTACGGTTCTATCCCTCGGTTCATCTGCTGGGGCCAGTGTTACCTCCAATTTCTATGATCTTAACTATCGCAAATACAAGTTGCGTTTTCATGGTTACCACATTTCTGGAAATATTATTAAACTAACAGATTCCGACACGCTTCGCTGTTGCACTCTCCCTCCTTCTCCCTCAATTAGTCTCCTCCTGCCCGGATGTACGTAGGTATAAGTAGGAAACTATAGTCGGCACTTTTTATTTACTTGCGCCAACACTTACCTGCTAGGGCGAATATACAGGGTGATTACAAATCTACCAATAAACTTCTAGGCGATGACCAAGGAAGTTTTCTGAGTACACTAAAACCTCGATCTTCCGATCCCCGCACACTCGGATTACCCGTGCTGGGTCAACATACGTTTTTATCTAGAATGTATTGTGATATTGCACTGTAAAAATTAAAATGTTTCGTTCGAACATAGTGTTTTTCATGTAAAGTCCGCTAAACCCGAAAAATCGTTCACTCGGAACGTCTGTGGTCCCACCTAACCCGAGAGATCGAGGTTTTAGTATATTTTGATATCAGGAATGTATGGTGTCCGATGGTTTCCTGCGGAGTTATTCCACTTTGTTGTTCTGTAATTGCACAACTTACCCTAAAATAAAATAACTTTGTAATAAGTCTCCTGAAATCATAGGTTCCTAATATCAAATTACTCGGACTACATCCCCAATCAACCTCTGAAAGTGTGTCAGCCGGGTTGAGGTTTCATCATGTATTGCATGTAAATTCTGCACTACAATAAATTGAAATAACTCCGGCTGGATGCATCGGACCCTATTGGTACAGGGCTGTAGATTAAAAACAAATTTCGTTCCATGTCTCTTCGTTCGCATCTCCCAGTGTTCTATTCTCATTTTTTTTAGCTTTTGCTCCACCGCCTGTATCCATGCATTCCGTAGTCTGCTTCTACTTTTTCTTCCGATTATTCGGAAGATAGTGTCTATTTGGTTTCTGTTTCTTCATCCATTCTTGTGACTTGAGCTAGCCACCAATCTTTCACTTTTTGTGATTTGACTTAGGCTAAGAATACATCAACCCGATAGTCTGGTTAACGATATCGGATTCCGATACC
>JAODVP010091298.1:0-12374 GCA_025400035.1 Tetradonia laticeps
GGGTTTTCCACCCGAATTCGCCCACACACCTGGCTATAAAGTCAAATGCCCAAACTCGGACCAGTTCCTCTATTCGTTTTGGCTTCGACTCCGTCCAACATCTGTTTAAGTTTTAATGGACAGTTTTCATTAAAATATAAGACATCTACATATATAAAATATTTCCATATAATTATAATTTTTTAATAACTGACGTTAAAGTATCATAGATACAGCCAAACTGCCTTTTCAGTTATTAAAAGTTGTCTATAAATATCTACTCCTGATCATTGACTTGTAATGTATACAGAAACTTAACCAAACAAATATAGAAATTGTCGCGCTTTTTGATGAGATTCCGAGCGATTTCGACCGAAAACGTCGAAAATAGATTTATTCTCATTCGACTTGACAAACTACGCCATAGCCTCCGGTATGATTTGTACCCGGGGCACGGCAAATTCGCCGGCATCGAGAGCGCGACGCGATGAAAAACTATAAATACTCGGGGCGAACACCAAGCTGCATAAAGTGCGCGCCGCGCTAGCTCGCTCGCTCTCACGATCCAATAATGGGGGCCCCACATTTAATGACTGCACTTAATTCGTTTCGTAATACCAACTCGCGATGCACACCATCGGCACATGCACAATCTGCCTTTATACCTAACGCACAACTACACAACATAATCCACAATTGCCTGAATTTTCTATTCAATCTCAGTTGAATGGAAAAAAAATCGAAATATGTACTTGATAAACGCAATCAAGTCGAAGCTAAATACATATGCATCAAAAATATAATGATATCGTTTACCTAATTTACATTAACATCGCCACCTACTCATTAACATCAACGCATCTCATCACACTGCAAATATTTGCACATAAAACATCCAACAACAACGATCGATGGTGACACTGATAACAGTAATCACATCAGTCTAATGCCAGCTATAAATAATGTCACTGGCGCTGATAAAGATGATAATGCTCGCATTAATCGGCGGATGAAAGTCGAGCGCGGTTCGTGCTTAGAGTGCATGCATGTGATATTTTTTGTATTTTGTCCTGCAAAACAAAGTGCAAGTTGAGTGGGAGAGTTGATGTGCTGATTAATTTATGGGCCATTTGTAAAAGTAATTTGCTAAAGCCTTACTAAAAATAGATTAATAACACGTGTTAACACGCATTAGGTCTCATAAATATCAATTATTTATTTTATTATATATTAAATACTTTGTTGTTGTTTATTGTAACAATAAAAAGTCATTTCGTGTTTCCCCACAGACACGGTTTTGAAAAATGCATTATACAGTCTCCCATTGTGGACACCTCTCAACTGTGGACACTTTTGGGGGTCCCGGCAGAGTCTCATATAAAGTACATTTGGACATGGACACTCTTTGTTTCGTCCCACTATAATAAAGTTTTAGCAAATTCAATTGTGGACACATGAGGTGGGTCCCGTCGGTGTCCACATTTGGGAGGTTTTACCGTATTTGATTGTTTCGTGAAAATTCTGGAAATTGTAAATGGTAAAAAGAGATGAATAGTTAGATTAGTTAAAAGATATCTGTATTAGAATTTTCGAACTTAAAACAAAGAGCTGAGTAACATTTTTCAATGAGCGGCCCGCGTTCCCCAGTTTTACTAATTGTCAGTAGTAGAACGCTAGTTGTCTGTATTAATTGGGACCGAACACCATCCCAATAAGCAAAAATCCGGATAATTGGAGAAACTCTCCAGAAATTCCTTGTTGTTTTAAATATAATCAAAAAATGTTCCACATAATTGGCTTTTCCGTTAATCAGCGCCCGGATAACCAGCGTCCTACTGCAGAACAAAGAAAGAAAGCCCTCATGGAGTGAGCAATTAAAAATTCTGCAGAACACTAAATATTATGCAAATAATTGGCGTTCCGATAACACTACTCAAAAATAAATTACCACATTTCCTCGTATGATATGTACTTTAAGTAATTTTGTCACCAGAATTCAGATCCGCAAGAGTTTTTTTATGTACGAAAAAAAAAAGTTATTTAACGCTAAAGTTGCCAAAATGGCAATTTTGAGGGTTTTTTCAAGCACTGTATCTCTTGTTCCGTTGACCCCAGTGCGTGGTAAAAATTCAAAGGTGTTCAGTAGGCTATTGAACACCATCAATATACAAAATTGGAGCGAATTCAGAATATTATAGCGATAGGTATAAAATATATGGTAAAAAGTGTAATTTTGTTCAGTATCCATAAGTGTAAGGGAGAGAAACATATGTGGGTTTCATTAATGTGACAGAGCGCGACATATGACACTTGTACGAAATTCCCACTTTTTAAAATTTATCTTTTAATTACGGTAATTAAACTCAGAACTTCAAATCCTTTCGGATCTAAATCCTGATAATTGACGTTCCGATTAATCGACTGTATTTTCTAAGACTTGTGTAAACACCATATTGTTAATAATGTGTTCTTAGGTCTAATATGATATGTCGTCCTTCCTGCAACACGTCATAACGTGTTTTCAATATGACTACGTAGTGATATTGGGGTAACACGTGTTGATATTTGTTAAATCTATACGTAGTATTAACTTACAAACATACTTCTTTAAAATAAATGCTTGCCCTTAGTTTAACATCATAAAACGTTAAAGTAATAAGTAATAAACTTAATATTGGAACATTAAAAGTTACAGCACTCACCTGTGTTTCTCCAGCTCGTTATGCGACGTCCTGGAACAGAAACTGTAAAAGAAAAATAAGTAAATCTCATAGAACAAACACTCGCATAGTACAAAAAGCGCTTGATAGAACAACAGCTCACGTCTCGCGCTAATCACGGCAAAGTTAGGCTAGGTCAAGAAAAGCACGTCAAGTTGAAAAAATGTTAGTCATACTCTTACACCGTGCATGCCATTCGCTCGTCGTCTGTGGCAATCGCGCACGACTTGAGTTTAATCTCGCTCGACTCGACACACCCAGCGCTCGTCGTTATCGCTATCACCGCAACGTGCAACTTGTTATTCTCATTTTACCCATTCCCGTGTTTACTCTTTGCGCTGATTGAGACTCACGCGAAAGTTATAATAATGCGCAAGAGTCACAAGTTGTTGTCATATTCCACTGGCATTTAATTTCGGGGTTCTCGGTTTATCACACGATATTTGTGACGTGAATAAGTCTCTAAAATTTAAATATGAAAATAAGGATATAAAAAAACTAAGGTAACAAAATCAGGAGACCGTTTGGCCTTGTAGCTTCGAACCTATTGTCGGAGTCGTATTGCAAGCGGATAATAGTGATCCGCACAACCATTTTCTTTTCTGTTGGAGGCGCACAAGTAGAAATAAAATGCCCTTTGGATAGTAGACATGGCGGACTTTAGGTGGACCAGCTGGGCCCAATACATAGGAAGTCGTCCACGGAATTCTATTTCATTACAATATATAGAATTAAAGTTTTAAATTCGTCAAGTTTGCAATCACGCAATGAACAGGTAAACAGTACAATTATAATATTAGAACACCAACTACGTTATCGTGCGTACACCATGCACTTATTTTAATTACTTGATAGCATTGAAGTGTAGGTAAACACGGATTAGGGTAGGTGACTGTAGGGTAAAGTCAGAATAGGGAGAATAGTAAATCGATTATGCACACAATTCAATATAATACAGTATTGGCATGTAGATTTTTTTAATTACTTGAGTGTGGTATTAAAGTATAGGTAAGGGTGGGTAAGGTTAAAACAGCTTAAAACAGATAAAATTTCATGTACTCGTTTCAGTTAAGTAGGGTTGAACTCCAATTGTCTGAAGCGTTATCTAAGTTGTATTATCTGTAGATAATTTAATGACATCGGATTTCACGAACGACGCACCAATCGTAAAACGCAGCTGGTGTTCCTAAAGTGCAGTATGTCTACCCAACGAGATGTTTTCTGAATATTTCAATTTTATTAGTGCGCCTCCAACACGAAAATTCGTTGTGCGCATCGGTATTGTGCGCCAGGAACACTGCCCTGTCCTCAGTTCACCTTTCGTCAATATTCAAAAACATCTTTGCAGGTGGTTGTGCAGAAATAAAGGATATTTTGCTGAAGGGAATTTTTCCCGAAAATATCGTTTTTCCTGGCTTTTCCATGATTTCCCCTTTTTTATCTACTAATCCCTGATTCCCAGAGTTATGGGAATTCTGATCCTGAACATCTAAACGTAAATTATAGCACTGGAGCTATCAAAAACTCCTTCATTTCAATTTTTAAAATCTACATTAGCTTCAAATATCAGTTAAAAAATAATTTGATGAAACAGATGTTTTAAATGTGGTTTTTATTGTCTTTGCGCATTATAGTAATAGAATAAAATTAAAAACCCTTGATTCATCATGGTCAGACATTATTTAGATGAACTATTTCGGAATTTTTCACGAAAACCGATAAAATCTCGATAAAAAATCACCCTGTATATTTTATATAAAATATTATGTAAATGTGGTAACAGACAATAAAAAAGGAATTGCACTTGCATCTTAACATTTGGCATCTTTATCTGCCCTTGAACCATAACGCGTATCGTATTTGTAGCTTTCAGGTGTTAGATTTTAATGGTGATTCTTCCAAATATTGTTTGTACATGTGGTCAAATCTATCTACTGATATACAAAAAGCTGCTTATTGTCGTAGTTCTTTGTTAATTATTTTTTATATTATTATGTAGTAACAGTGAATATACACGTCATGACCATGATACAACCAAACCGCATTTTTTAAATTATAATAAGTGAAGACTACACCTGTGTAGTCGTCATGGCAATAACGCAAACAATTCAAGAACGGCTATTTTAGCTGTGTGTTTATAGTTTGCACATTTGTTTATGCTAGCTCAGCTGCTCCCATATGGTAAACGTAACTCAACTTTACTTACAACGAGTTTATCATAACTTAACAAAATAAATTAATTTAAGTTATAGTATGTTCCGTTTTTTATCTCTAGGTTATGCTACTTTTAGTTTTTCTATTTTTGACCATGTTCTAAACTAACATACGTGCTATGTAATAAAAAACCAAGCGAAAGCCTTACTTCTGTCCCCGAGAGTTCGATCAACCCAGTGACACAGTGCGCGGCTAGAAAAAGCCACAACGCAGATTTAATTCGCGCGCAGCGCGCGATCGAAGTAAACAAGAAATTCGCCGTGCAGTGCACGCCGTCGTGTGGCATTGAGCGCGGCCAGCTGTTCGCGTCCACGTTGCCATCGACCGGCTGGCTCGCAGTCGACTCGTTCCACACTCTCGCTCACTCTACTGCACCGCACATAAGTCCGCGCCGCTCACGCAGAAGTGAACCGTTCGTGAACTCGCTGCGTGCGCTTGGAAACAAAGAAACCACTCTTCCAACGCACCGTTCGCGAGTGTGCAGCATGTTCTCCACGCTGCTACACGCTGCAAGTCCACGAGAGATTCGATTTCGTAGATTTTAGACCACATGGAATTATTCTACAAACGGAGATTTAATTTTCACCGTCACCAGTCACTACGTCGGCCATTTGTAATGTTTGTCATGTTTGTAATTGTTTGTAATCATAACAGAATATATTTGACGTTTGACAAACTGCACATGCGCTGTGTGGAGTCTGTCACTTAAATTTAAAGTAAGTATATCAAGAATTCATTACATATTTTATATATCGTGTTCTTTTTCACTTTGCTGTAGTCGTAGAAATGAACGAAGAGTTATGGGTAATGAAAAGTCGCTGGATGCGGTTAAAGAAGGTTACAGACGGTATTGTGACGTTCCCGAGGCATGGCGTTCGAACATAGGAAAACAAAACAAACAACACACCAGTAACACCACCAACATCGCTAGCAACTCTCGCGCTGCGCGATATTAGTGATGGATGTTGTGCTATGGGTTTGTGAGCACTCACCTGCTTCCCTGAGATTTTTTCGTCTTTGGCCTTTTCATCGGATTTCTGAGATCATCAGGCATCGGTCGCGTCGATGCGTAACCATGTTCCAATCCTGTTGGAAATACAATACAATATAAGATTACGCAAAAGGTAATATTCTTAAAGCACCTATTGTTAGGTAGGTTTTAGATTTAGACCAAGTGTCAGAATAAATCTCCAATAAGAATTTACTCAAATATAACTTTGGTTATGAAGTAATTAGTAAACAAAGCATAAATTACACAACTTCTCACGCTGACAGAGGGCGCTAGGAGTTTGTTTCTTTGTTATCCACACGCGTGTTGCACACAAGATTTATGTACCTCATTTTTTCAGGATCTTTTCGAAATATAATTCTCAGCTTTGGCTAGCAATTTAAGTGAAAAGTGAAACTTTGTTACCAAGTCCTCATAACCAAATCCTCTGTACTACCACGGCAATATTTACCTCTATCGCGTCTCTCGATAAACTCGGCGGCCTTAATCAACGTGGCTAATGAACCGTTCATATTTGTTCGTACAATGCGCAGCACTTGAAGCTCAGGCCGTGAATCAATTCGTACGTGCGCTGTGCTGGTCGGCCGCCGGTCGCAAACTTTCAACTCTTCAACTCGCCGAAGCACATGCAACAACAAAGCGTCAGCGTCGGCGTCGCACGACGAGCACGTCGCCGAACGTGATTGCAGGTGGAGAGACGCACAAACCAAACACGGCGAAGCACACGTATGCAATTGCACACGATCGCGGCGCCTCACGTCAGAGCACGAGCGGAGTGTACTTGGCGGAATCGCGAGCCGCGAAAAAGGCGCGATCGCAGTGCTGCTGGGCGAAGGGTTGCTGGAGGCTTGCGGAAGGCCGGCGGCTCGCCTGTGATAATCCTCGGCGGGCGGGCGGCGGATTCGCACTTGTTTGCGCTGGCGGCGGCGGGAGCGAGTGCGCGCACACAAAGAGACAAAGGCGGTCGCGGCAAGTCGACGGACGACGGAGTGTTGCACACGCTCACGACAGCAGCACGCGCCACGCACACTGGAGACTCACTGACTGGCTGCGATTTATCGAACAAGTCGCGACTCGCGAGCCAGCCGGTCGCGCTGCGTCCGCCAACAGTCGGGACCGCTCGGTCCCAATCGCCGCGAGTGGTAAACTAGAGGTGAAACCATTGAAGTTGGCACGAACATCACGATATATTATCAAAAACTACAAATAAATTAGGACAAATATATTAAATTTAAGAACTTATAATTAATTACACATTTTACTATACAACTTACTTCATTTTGAACGTTTGTCTAAGAATAAATATTATGCCAACTTAAAGGGCGTTATAACTATTGTGTAATAACCACACAAAGAAAGGGATGAAGTTGAGCGTTGGGTTTAAAACGTAAACAAAAGAATAACGATATAAAATAATAACAAATAAAGAGCTCGGCAATTATGTCAAGAGTAAATTAAATAAATGTTTACTTTATTTAATTTACATTTATACAATGTACACATTTTACATGTGGTGGATAAGTTCAATATTCAACATTTTTAGCGCGTTTCGCAAAACACACTCCATGCTTTTCAATAAATAAATACGAGCGAATAATATAGGCAATAAATGATCCTTAGTTGCCTAAAATATAGACCGCTATAACAATAATACATAATAATAATTCAAAAAAACTTACAGTTAAAATCCTGAACCGACTGTAGTACGCACTAAATACCGTCGAGAAATTAACAAGAAACTCGTATAATTTTTGGAAATTCAATTTCCCTTCATTAATACCAGCAACACAATTCCATATCACATTCGGGAATTGTACAAGGTAAACAAAAACCAACTCCCATTCTTCCTAGAATCCGAACATATTGTATATTAATTTCTGATAATTTATATCTGCTTTTATCTTATTTATATCTTGTGTATTTTGTAGCAATTTACACAAGTGAACTAACCTCCAAATTTAAAGTAGAGAAATCAATTTCATCAACGTTAGGCAACTCCTTATGCAATCCGTCAACAATCTCAACCTCAAACCTCCTCAGCAATCTGGAAATCCTCGCGCCGTTGTAATTAACAAACACCGCGTCTTTAATTACATGGTGTTTCGACGCGAGCGAGATAGTTTTGGGTGGAGTGTTTTGTATCATCTGAAATGTGACAGCTGTGTGGCCTAAATTATCAATTTTTTGTTTCCAGTTGGCGTTATCGGTGATATTGCGCACGCCGTATCTGTGCTCGAACATCATACGCATATTAGCGGCGTATTCACTGAAATAATTGCGTAATTAACTCGTTTATTTATGATACATATCATAAACAACAATTATAACCTAATTATGATTTTGCTTTATGAAATGAAAAGTTGTGATACATTACTCATAGAGGTCAGCAGCTGTCAGTGTCTCTTCTTTTTGTCCTTTGTCATTTAGAACACACCCGCACAATATTTTAAACTCATGACTGTCCGATGATTTATTAGTCAAATAACAGTAATTTGTGACACTATCTTTCTGAACATCTCCTTCACCGTGATTATTATCAGATTTAAGGAAATTAGTGACTATGTCATGAAGAATAGTCATTCGTAGATCAGTTAAATTCATTTTCACTTTATCACCATCACCATCGTCCTCGTTTCCACATAAGACTTTGACAGATGGCATTCGTTGGAGAATTCCATATTCACTATTTTGGATGATTTCACGTATAATTTTACGTGTAATTAATTCGCGGTTTAGAAAAACGTGGCAATTAGTATTGATGATGCTACACTTTGTAATCTTTATGTTGTCTCTCTCAAATGACTCGAGAAAGTTTGGAATTGTGGATGGATTAATATCCGAGTTGTGCAACTTAGTTGCATATTCAAAAATTGTGTCACAATTAGATTTCTCACTATTTTCACTGTTTTGGTTGGAGGATGTCAATTTCAGGGTAGCCCATGCTGCGAAGTTTAACTTCGTTTGAAAACTGAAATCACCAAGGCTGGCAAGTTGTTTGTTATGCACTTTAAACACCCTTGTAAAACTTTCACTATTTGTTAGTAGTTTGGAAAATTGTTTTAATAGTACATTTAGGAGATTATCACTATTTGTAAGAGAATTGGAAGCGTTCGAAGCGTTTAAAGACATTTTTGAGGTTAATGTTGAGAGAAAAATCAAACACATGTTTGCTTGATTTATGCGTAATTTTATTTAAGATTTAGTGTTGTCACCGCCATCTACCGTATGTACGTCAAAGTTAGATCAATTTTGTTAACTCATTTAAGTGGCACATGTTAACTAAATGTACCAAACAATTATAAAAATAGAATAGAGAGACTATTATTTTAAAATTCAAAGTAATTTGTAATTAATAAATTGTTTCATTACTAATTTTCTTTGCATTTTAGGTTCGCTAGAGGCATCTAGCGACAAATATGTGAACCAGTAAATGATATCTCAATATTTATTTTAAATTTTCACTCCAAATAATAATGTTACATTTCGTATTAGGGAAATCCCTTTATAAATTTTTAAATATGTATGGTTATTCAATATATTATAATATTTACAGTCTAGGATTATAGAGAAGAATAGAAATTTATAAAAGAAATTGTAATTATTTAAATGCGCCATCTAGGAAATTTTACATAAAGTATTAATCCCAAGTGACACTTTTCCAGCCACGTTAACCTATTATTTTCACAATTCCAACGCCGACAATCGTGGTGTTTATCGTGTTTATCAAAAATAATTTGCGCTAAACCACGTTGAAATGTGCATACCGCATTGTACTTTCTAATACTACAAAAATTTATATAACAATGGAACACGTCGCATCGTGACGCAAGTGCTCTTTTTCCCATAAACCTAAGGTTCATAACTTAACTTATTACAATATAAATACTTAATTTTAAAAAGTTTAAATAAGTACTAAATAAAAACAAAATGAAGTGTTATAAGACCATATTCTTTATACTTGTATCCACAATTTGTTATATAAGAACTGAGGGACATTTATTGGATTCAATCTACTGTGGCAAACAAAATTGTTATGACGTGCTGGGAGTTGACCGTGACACGAATAAATCAACAATCGCAAAGACATATCGTAAGCTAGCACGTCAATTCCATCCGGATCTTCACCGCGATCCAGACGCAAAAGCCAAAGCAGAGGAACAATTCAAAATAGTAGCGACTGCTTACGAGATTCTTAAGGATGATGAATCGCGTACAGATTACGACTACATGCTGGATAATCCCGATGCATATTACGCGCATTATTATAGATATTATCGACGACGAATGGCACCAAAAGTGGATGTTCGCATTGTCATATTTGTCACCATCAGCGTCATCTCAGTCATACAATACTTTAGTG
This sequence comes from Tetradonia laticeps, assembly GCA_025400035.1. Lineage (NCBI taxonomy): Eukaryota > Metazoa > Arthropoda > Insecta > Coleoptera > Staphylinidae > Tetradonia > Tetradonia laticeps. Next base: position 10,283 of record JAODVP010091298.1, read on the forward strand.
CGAAAGTCCGCTATGAATTCGCAATTAAGTACTTTATGAGTGTGCCTAAGTATAGGAATCGTGCTATGGATATTGCAAAGGAGGACAATTTGCTTCCCAATGAGAAGAGATCCAAGAAATCCAAGCAGGAACAAAAGGAAGATATTGAAAAGGTGATACAGAAAATAATAGAAGAGAAAATGGATATTAAAGGATCTTATGCTAAGCCTACAATTTATAATATACTATGGATTCAATTACTTTGCTCGCCGTACACAATAACAAAGAGTTTAGTGTGGTATGTGAAGTTCTGTTGGAAACACTTTGGGTCCAAAAACCCGGATTACACTGAAGAGGAAAAGTATTATTTGATTCGGTCGTATCTCAATGTAGGTGTGCATGAATTCCAGATGATTGATGATGCTATTAGGGAAGGGTATTTGGAGCAGCAGTTGTGGATTAGAGAAAAGTTTAAGGCGTGGAAAGCAGTGGAAGATGAAGAGCGGAAGGTGAAACTAGCGGAGAATAATAAGTATAAGCAATATCGGCGGTATATCAAGAAGAGTGGAGTGCCACGCATGACGTTTGATGATTCATAATGTTTCAGTTTCAGTGTTGTAAGGACACACGTGGTTAGGTTAGGTTAGTTAAATTTCATTTTTGTTTGCATAATTTTAATATGGAAATGGAGTAAATCAATACTCACACTTTAAATCACAGTTTTATTTCGCTGGAAACGTACCATGTTTCCTGTGCTTTTGTAAAATACCCTCAGTGATATGTGAACAATGGGTTTGCCATTCATCCATTGTTATTGATGTGACCAGTTGATTCTTTTTCAGGGGATCTGTTTGTGTTATATTCATCAAAGCCTTCTTTCCAAATGGTATTAACTTTGGGATACCGCCATCTGTATGCACATACAAAAATTAATTTTATCAATTTCTTAAGTCAACAAGTTGGGAGTAAATTCACAATTCCGGCGTATACATTTTGGCCCGAGCCCGAGCAACTTTGATAAGGGTAGCCACTACAAATATGACATATTTATGTTTGCACAAAATCCGTGCAATTGTGTTTCTGTACCAAACTGTTCTAAATTTCTCCATGACGTCATATGGTCCTAATGTAATATAATATTTGAATTGATAAGAGTTAACAGGATCCTATTCAACATTTTCGCCTTCTATCCATCACTGCGTTTTCTCAATGGACATAAACGATACCGATAAACAGTGCACAATATTTGATTTAGAACGATGGTCGGCGTACTTTTTTATAACCTATTACCCCTACAAAATTACAGATTTTTTGATATATCTTATAATTTTAGAGCAGGAGTGTCCAACATAAATATCTGGAGAGCCAAATTTTGTAATCGTGGCGGGCCAAAGGAAATACTCAATACAGAAATTATGTATTATATGGATTTACTAGTTGGTCCTGTCACGCTTCGCTGTCGCTCTTTCTCTCCTTTTCCTCCTGTCCCGGCCATACTACGGGAGAATTATCTCTAGTGATATGGAGGTAAAAATAGTTATCTGTAATAGCTCTAGAAATTTGTGATAGCTTAAGGTTCCTTCAAGATAGGTACATATTTACATTCAATTCATTTTAGTTGCATACAACATGGATTAATTACACGGTGCGGAAAATGGAAGAAAATAATCGTGCGGAACGAGAGTTCTAACTTCTTCTTCAATAAAATACGGTGATTCCAATACTCCGAACCGTTTTTTTTTTAATGGTGAACCAGTTTAAATTTACATTGTTTGGTATACACCTTAAAACACATCGCGGAAAATATGTCTTAAAGAGAATGTACTAATATTTGTTAGCATTAAAACTTATGGCGACAAGATAAAAAATTATTAATACATTCCCTTTAAGACTTACTTCCCGCGATGTTAATTGACGTATATACCAAATTGGATCACTATCAAAAAAGAAAAGACGATTTTGAGCAATGGAATCAGCATATTTTCTGCACCGTGTTACCAATAATTGAAAGTGGGTCAATCTGGTTTTACTATTGCTTATGTTGAAATTAAGGGTTGGTAATATTAAGATTGAAAGTAGTTTTGGAAATGATTTTAACATTATAATTATGAAA
>JAODVP010091309.1:0-12371 GCA_025400035.1 Tetradonia laticeps
CCAGTGAAAAATGTAGAATATTTATCTCTTTCTACAGGTTTTGGTAAATTTTGTAACTTCCTAATGGGAAGCACAGACTAGCCTACATAGTAAAATGCACTGAATAATTGTAATTGATGACCAAGTTAAACGTGAGTGGATACACGAGACCCAGGCCTACACTAATTCGAGAATTTACACTAGCGTCCTCGATGCTAGGAGTTGTAAGCGTTGTAAGCAAACTAGCAATGAGTTGAATAAAAGTAGCGATGCCTAGGGCTACATTAATCACAAAATTGTTTACTTACCTTTGCGTGGTTTTTACGTTAGTCGAGATTAATTTCCTCTGCACAATTTCATCTCTAACGATTCACGGAAAAATCATGATTTTCCTTAGTGCGATTTACAAAATTGGAAGAACTTTATATAAACTATGTATAACGAAGTATAGACAAGATACTTCGAAGCATATTTTAGGCCATTTCTGAATAATTTAGGAACACGGCAATTGGAAAGATTTGAAAGACTATCAATGAGATATCATGCAGAATTTCATCTCTACTGGTTCCCGAGAAAATCGAGATTTTCCGACGCGTGATTTGACAAATTCGTAAAATTGTCCCACTTTGTCGGCCATTTTAAGCCACTTCAAATCAATTCACCAATGCAAGACTAACACAGATTGAAAGAGCACCTCTTCTTCTATCAAATGAGGTAGCTACAGATTTGATCTCATTGCTGTCATAGGCCGGCCTTTTTGAAAAAACTATCTAGCCTTGGCCCATTTTTCAATAGCATTTTTTTGTAAGATTTAATTATTCATAATACACATAATTAAAGAATACAAATTATTAAATTAAAGTATAAATATTCACCATATTCTGGAATACCTTATTGATGCGTTACGTTTGTGAGTTAAGAATTTTTCGTAGATACAGCAGAAATGACACTTTTTACTTCAGTATACTGCCGGAGGCCATACTCACCATTTTCCCTACCAATTCCGGAATTCTTAAAGCCGCCGAATGGATTTTGAGCAGGAATTATCGAAAAGCAATTTACCCACACTGTGCCAGCTTTAAGTCCTTGTACAAGATAATTAACTTTGTCTATATCTTTGGAGAATATACCTGCTGCTAAACCATAGTTGGTATTATTGGCACGGTCTATAACTTCATCCAACTGCTTAAACTTAATTAATTGCTGAACCGGTCCAAATATCTATAATAGATACATTAAATATCCGAACATTGACATGAACAGAAATAATATATACCTCTTCTTGTGCAATTCGATGCTCATCTTTAACGTTGTAAAACACTGTCGGTTGAACATAATACCCTTTACTGCCAAATCTTCCTCCCCCTGTGGCCAATGCAGCACCTTCTTTTATACCACTTTGTATCAAACCCAAAATTTTTTCCATTTGTTTACCGTCCACTTGTGGGCCTTGTTCAGTCTTAGAATCAAAGGGATCAGCAACAACACGCGCCTTTGCTCTTTCAACGGACCGCTCAACAAATTCGTCATAAATCGTTTCCTCTACAAATGTTCTTGACGCCGCAACGCATATTTGACCTGAGTTAATAAACAATGCCTGGTGTGCTTTCTCAACCGCGTCTGCAATGTCGACATCAGCAAGAACAATATTTGGAGATTTGCCTCCCAGTTCCAAAGTCGTTCGTTTTAGATTACCGACCCCAGACATTTGTTGTATTTTAAGTCCCACTTCGGTAGAACCTGTAAATGCCACTTTATCTACTTTTGGGTGTTTTACAATAGCTTCCCCTGCGTCTCCGAATCCAGGAACGACATTAACGACACCATCCGGAAAACCAGCTTCCTTTGACAATTGCGCCAAATATAAACTTGTAAGGGGTGCCTGCTCGGCGGGCTTTAGAACGACCGTATTTCCTAGAGCAAGGGCAGGAGCAACTTTCATGGCAAACATAATGAGAGGGAAATTCCATGGAATTATTTGTCCGCATACCCCAACAGGTTCATGACGCGTTTCCGCAATGTAATTGCCATCAATTGGAACAGTCCTGCCGTAATTTTTATCGGCAAACCCAGCGTAAAAACGAAATAATTTCACTGCGGTTACAATGTTTATGTGATAGGCCGATAAAAATGGCATTCCGTTATCCAAGGTTTCCAAACTCTAATTGCATAATTAAAAACTGAATGAATAAACTTGATATTCCTGCAATCGCGGACACATTTTTAGAACTGATGATAGGTTTTACATATATCTATGCTCTTTAAAAATACGATTTTTTAAAAATTAATTGACTTGTGCCATCGGGGATTTTGAAGATAAGAGATGCCACAAATCTGAATAATAATCTTAAGCTGACTTACCGCTAAGTAATTAGCATCTCTTGCAATTAAATCAGCCATTTTATGCAACAAATAGCCTCTTTCAGAAGCATCCATAGTTCTCCAAGGTGAGCCTAAACGAAAAGCTTCGTTGGCTGCCAGTACAGCTAAATTAATATCCTCCTTACTTGACCTTTCAACATCTGTAATAACTTTTTCCGTAGCTGGATTAATGGTCCGGAAAACTTCAGTAGATTTACTTTTATGCCAAGAGTTGTTGTAGAAAATCTAGGAAATTCATAAATAATAAAACTAAATATAAAAATATTATCGTATATATCTTACCCCATTGTATTTAACTTCAGGATTTGTGATAGCTTGCGGTGTCATTGCGACGCCTGAAACACTTGAGTATCTTCGGGAAATTTTAGTAACATTATATGTAAGGTGGTTAAGCCTCAAAACATAATTTATCATGATGCAAAAATTGTAAGTGAATCTGCACTGCTCTACATTCACGATAAGGAAGAGAAATGAGGACAAAACTGCACACCGCTTTTATTTGTTTGAATGCAATATCTTGATACGTTTTAAATTTCTGTTATCATGCTATAAATAACATGTAATACGAGCACTATGAGCAAAGAACAACGACATAAACAAAAATCGTGAAGAATGTGGACAAGCTAGAACATAAAAGCGATATTGCCATAACATTTTCATTGGACATTCTCGAAAAGGTATTGGTGAAGTCAATAATTTACATATTGTATAATGAAATTGCGTGTTATTAATATGTCCAATTAAATTTGGTAACCTTGAAAAAATACACGACATCTTATTAACTATTTATAAACAAGTTATGTAAATAAAATCATAATAAATATTTATTCACAACTTACATTCAGTCCAATATCCAACGTCGACGCTACTATAAAAATGTGCGATGTCACGGCTTCCATTAGAGAGTAACTATAATGTACATAATCAAAGGCAACGTGTGATTATCAACCTGCGTAGTCTTTGCTTCAACAAGAGAGGTAACAATAGCAGCGATGGCAGCTTTAATTAGCAGTAAATGACCACGCATAATTAAATCTGTGTAGAGGAGAAGGAACACTGTGCATAGTTGGGTGGTAACACATGCAATGGTGCCCTCCACCGACTTTTTTGTACCAGGCCACCTGTGCATCCCGAAAGTGGAGCCTACGCTGCTAGCAGCAGAATCCCCAATACCAATGGTGATAATGCCACTAGCCAGTTGTAGGAGATAAAATCCACAAGAGTCTGAAATATCACATGGTGCGGGATGTATCCAAATGGGTAGCGAAATCCCAACGAGAAGGTATAAAGGTGACAGTGCTATCAAAGTGTCTTTATCATCACTGAAGACGTTGAATGCTGTGTCCAGAGCTTCACCCATAGGAGGGATTTTTAATATTCTAATAAGCTATTAAAAGAAGAAAAGAAAATGATGTGATAACACTGTTTACAACAGTCTGGCGCGATGAGATAAGAGGTTATTATATTGTAATAAAAGTCACTCACTTCTATAAAAGCAAAAATCCCAAACACAACAGCGCTCGATAAGTACATCAATGTACATTCATATAACAAACCAGGGAAGAAAACAGCGACTGCCAACATGTGAAATACTTTTCTTACTGTAGTTGATGCTTTTGTTTCGGTAGTTGATCTTTGGTTGATCGCAATTACGGCAAGCAGCGAGCATAATATCCAATAAAAAGTTAATTTAATCTGAAATTATGTATATGAATGAATCATACGTATTTTTCATAAGTTATATTACTTACAGTACCAACACTTCTTAATAAAACTGTAACAATCCACAGCAATGGATTCATTCTGGTGAGTATCCATAAAGGAACAATAATTCCAAATAAACACAGAACACCAAATGTGGTATAGAAAAGTCTTACACACCTAAGACGTGGAAATAAATAACATAACATGCAAAGAAATGCAATATTTAGTAATCCAATCTGAAATTAAAACACGTCATATAAAAATTCTTTTCTAATGTCATACAAGTTTCATTTTAATGTTAATATGCATGATCACAAAAGAAAAGGTCGACCGAGTAACTACCAAAATGCAAATTCTGTAATTTTATCTTCTATCTTTTCACATTTCACTTTTTTCAAACGTTTTTTTTTTTATTTGTTAGTGAATTAAATTATATTATCATGAAATTGTCCTTCTCGTATTATTTGAAACTAGAGCTTGAGGAAAATAAAAATGCAGCTACCAATAAGACTCGAACTCATATCGCCAGATTTACGAACCTGTGCAGCGCCGGCGACAGGGGGACAAAGTGGGGCAAATGAATAGAGGTCAATTTATCTACTTTTGTAAGAGATAAGAACATAATACTAGCATGAAAGAATCTGAATTATTTCCTACTAAAGGTATTGATTTACCCGGCCAGATTTGGATTTAGGAATGATACAACACGATGCTATCCATCCATGAAATTTCAGAAGCTTTATCAATAATTTTGAAAAAAGTTCTCCTTAATGAAAACTGGGTTTGAAGTATGTATTTATTCTTGAAAAGCGCATCCTTCAAACATGCCCTTGACACGAAACTGTGTAAATAAATCAAAAATCGAAGTATGTACTTTTAAACTGAATTGAAGAAAAAATTCTGTGTCCCGGAAGTGTTGGAAATGAGTCAGAACTCTACCAGCAAACCTTTAGGGGGTGATCTGGGAAGTTTGCTGAGTATTTTGATAAGAGAATGTATGATGTCTGACATTTCCTTGCTTTGTTATTCCACTTTGTTGATTTGTAATTGCACAATTTTACCCTAAAAGAAATTGCAATAACTCGGTAACGAGTCGCCTGAGACCTTACGTTCCTAATGTCAAATTACTTGTACTACATCCCCAATCAACCTCTGAAAGTCTATCGGCCTGGCCGTGGTTTCATCATGTTTGCATATAAATTCTCTTTAGTTCAATTCTGCACAGCAATAAATTGAAAGAACTTCAAGGATGCGCCGGCGACCATATGTTCTCAATATCAAAATAGTCAGGATACATCTCTAAACCATCGTTGAAAGCTTGCCGCTCAAGCTTTCAAAAATATTTTCTCATTAGATCATAAGTTACTTATATCAAAATACACAGAAAATATCCCTGATCAACCTTGGCAGAGTTCTGACTCACCCTGTTTTTCCAATTCATGGTTTTATGTATCTGTTTCTGTGATCAAGTTTCTTATGAATATGTATTAAAAGCTATTTTACACTTCGTGTGATAATATTTTATGCGCCGCCTTCTGTTTTAAACTGAGCTGCTAAAATATGATGTGGGCTTTACAATCTTAAAAAAATTAATTTAAAGAAAAGTTTTACATGTAGATTTAGAAAATGATAATCGCGTGGCTCTTTCTTGATGCAGAAATATAGGTAAGGTCGGCCTTCTCTCTAGTGATCATGGTAATGTAATAAGTAAAAAAAGTAACTTACACTAATCACTAAACTTGAAATATCCATTTTGGTGTAAGGCACGCTGAGTAAACTCCTGTATATTGTCATATTTGCTGAATAAAGAAACATGATTAAAGCTTGAGCTGCTAGTTGTGCCTCTCCCACTGAGAAACATGCTTTACATCTTCTTATGAGAAACAAAAACAGCTGGTAATAACCAAGTCCTGAGAGAAATCCACTTGTAAAAGCAAAGATAAAACCTAAAACCACACAAAATTTCACTTATATAGACACAACTACAGATGGATTACAGATGTATTTGTAATCAGTTTATAACAAAACTTATTCCAATATTCACCTTTATCAAAAACTGCATAATAAATAAATCCAGTAACAGCGCCAGGTAAACAATGTAGACCTGTGACTTTCCTTATATCTTTACTTTGAAAGCACTGTATAACAAACACAATTGAAGTTAAGCTTAACCCCACAGCAAGAACTGCAGTCAATTTATAAACTTCTGAGCACTCTTTTGGATGTTTTAAGACTGAGACAAGAACTGCAGCTGGTAGCAGGAAACCGACCCATATTCCTGGATTGGAATGAGGTCTGAAATCAACAAATTTACGATTATGTTAATAATATCCCACTATTTTCTGAAGAAGAAAGTTTACCGGAGAATAATTTTACACTCTTTAATAGATCTCAACACTTTTTCATTCAGGATTCGAAACATGTTTGATTCAGTGTTTCAGATCTGAAACAGTATGAGTTCATTTATTAAGTGAGGTTCAGATAAAATAATTCAATGTTGCACTTTGTATTTATGATTATAACACCGAATTACTCATAGCAAGCAAAATATTTGAGGTCTGAGATATTTGAGATAATGATTATATACCAGTTCACTATGTCTACGGTGCTAGGTTCCAAGTTACACACATCATAATCACTTTGTACTATATTTTAATTTTAGATATACCACTGAATTCGGTGTTAAATGTGATTAATTTTCAGGTTACAGAAATTAGTGGGACTAGTGACACGTACAAGTGAAAGTGAGATAAACAGATGATAAACTGATTTATATACATAGTACGTTCCACTAACAGTTGCGAGTGAGCAGACTTGTTAAGTGTTCTTTTCTATTATTTATTATTAAACAGAGACAGCCATTACATCCATGTGTCACTCAGCATAAAGTGGAACGATGATGTGTTCCAAATATAGTCAATAGAGTGCGGTAGTTGTACTTTGCAAAAATTAAAATTCAAATAATCATTTGTTATTCTTATTTCATGTGTACAGAAATAATAAATTTGTATATTTATTTCTTTACTTAAATATGGTGCTCACAAATGGTGTAAAGTGGAACATTATTTTTACGATAATCCAGATATAGTCAATAGAGTGCGCTAGCTGTCCAATCAAACATTTGAAAATCAAACAAAATTACTTTTTCTTTTCTTTATAAAAATATATGCATAAAAAATAAAGTGTGAAAAATTATTATAAGTGAATAATAATTAACATTAACTTTTGTACAAAGCTTGCGTCACAATTAAGAATCAGTAATTCTTTCTGTAAGAAACGAAACCAAACTGAGAAACTTGATGCAAAACTCACCTTGCAAGATGCATTGTTAATGAGTAGGCAGTGCCGGCAATTACACTAATAGTTGTCGTACTTGTTGTACACTGACGACTCACAAGAATCGCATAATTTGCGCGTCCTTTGGCGTAAGCGCTTCCCATGACGAACACACGAGGAATTCACAATTCACGCAATTCACAGGCGAAACAAGCGAACAACGCCGTAATTTATTATTGTCAATTGAACGCACTGTGCTTCTTGCGTTAGATGCACAGACACGCGCGTGCAACTTTTTAATTAATTAAGTAAAAAGAATCTGGCGAAACATGCGACAACGATTTATTGTTGAATTGTTTAGAAGTTGCTGGACTTTCGTTTTCTTTTCTGGATTTACCTTGAAGTTGTAGGCAGTCACAGTCACAGTCAAAAATTAACCATTAGACTCATGGGAAGGTGTTCAGAAAACTTTCATTTGTCTTCAACAAATTATTAATTAATTAATTATATACATTTGTAGGAATAAGAATTGCGTTTAGTCGTTTAATTGTTTAGTAATGCACGCGTAATTATTATTTAACGATGTGCACCTTTTAGAAATCGCCAGTCCCAACGATAATTCACATCCTCATTTGCGTATATGTAATTATAATTAAATTTGAATGATAATATATTAATGTTAATCATGTCCATCGCTATGTATAATTACCTGCCTTTTGCTCTCTTTAGTTATTAAATAAATTAATAGATAGTAAAAACGGTTATAAAATCCCACATGGACTACCTATAGTTATAGAAGGTGTTGCAAGAAGTTTTCCATTCGCTCAGCTCTATCTCGTCGGGAATTTTCGAAGAGATACAAGTTAGAGTTGCAAGTTAGCAGACGAAGAGAAAGTCACGATCGTGTTCGCTCGTGCGACGCGGGCAGTTCGCGTTATTAACGAGATGATATGAGCGCGAGCACGCGCATATAATCGCAAGATGAAACGTTGGCGAGCAGATTACACTCTGCATGCTATTACACATTAATATTATAATTATTACGTATGAGGCGTAACGCAAGTTGCGAAGCGCGAAATGTTGTGTTTAGAGTGTTTAGAATCAATTTGTTACGGTTACAGTTTGTTGTTACTAATTTACTAATTCATAGGTTTGAGGTTCATAGATGATTTTCAGCACTTAATATTCTTATCAATGCAGGCAGCTTAACTGACAAACTTTCAGGGGTTGATCAGGGAAGGTCCGTCCCCTGCAAATTTTGTTAGTAAAGTTTTGCGTGCATTGATATTAACTTATAATAGTAAATCATCTATGGGCATCAAACTTATGACTTGTAAATTTGTAAAAACATACTTTAATAAGGGATGGAATCAGAATTTCACGATAAACCTTCGGTGGTTGATCAGGGATGTTTTCAGTATTGCTCAGCTAATGTGCCTGATCGAAAAATACATATGTAGCGCCGCAGATAGTTTTTATAGACAATTTAAAAAATGCAATAATGACCTAAAAATGTTCCAAAAATAACGTTAAATATTAGGTACAAAATAACCTTTAAAATTGATTTCTAATTTCAATACAGCGCGTATTATTGTAGGAGATACGAAGTACGATCGATTTGTTTAATGGATGAAAATTGGTCATCAGATGGGTACAAATTAATCTTTCTTCGGATCCTAGACTATTATATGAAAAAAATCTTCAGATGGCAATAAATTTTGGAAATTCAAATATAAGAAACACACGTTGGTTCATAACACCTTTTCCAAACGGAGGACAACATTGGAACAATTAGAATCGTTCGAGGGCTTCACACATTTTTATTTAGATCCATCTTTGATATTATTTTGTATAATTACTAGGGCTCAGGTGCAAAGAAGTTCAAATGAGGTTTTCAGGTCACTTACGTTTTCAATAACCGAACCTTAAAACATTATCTATTTTTCGAATAATTGTTGAATCAAAAAGAAGAATGTTTGATTCCAAATATGTACTCTTCGCCTAAGTTTGGATTAATTTTAGGTCACTTCTGATCGACAGCAAAACTTAAAAGTGTGCTCACATTAGACCAGATTCTGCCGAATCCAAAATACAATTATCATATATTGAGTTTCCTAATGGAATAGAATTAATAAAAAGTGACATTTAAAGAACGCTCGCAAGCGAGATAAGGAAATAAAATCGTGCCAATACAAAAAATAGAAAGAATGCAAGAAACATCAAACACAAACTTTAAAAAATGCTGAAAATATTGCACAAAAATGCTATATTCGTCAAAAATGCACGAAGAATGTAATATCATCAAAATTCGACCTTCAATAAAATATACGTTTTTTCCTAGAAAAATGTTCTTGTTGAAGACTCATGGTTTAGAAAAACGTTACTGTAGGTAACATTATTATAAATAATAATTCATCACTCCACTCCTCCTATCAACTTCAAAATCACGCATCCATACAAATTTAAAAACACCCAATACCATAGAAATGTATTGAGTTCTTTTCTAGAGTTCATAAAAATAAAACCTAAAAGAAAGTTCGCACCATTCTTTTAAAATGCAAAGAATGCAAGAAGAACCAAGCAAAAACCATGCCTTATTCTTCAAAAATTTCACAAAAACGTCCCAAAAAGTGCCATATCATCAAAATCCGAACCTTAGTAATGACACCATAACAGTTTGATGCCTCATTAAAGCTAAATGAAATGAAATGTACAAAATTTGTCGGTAGACTTCTGATTCACCCTTTTTCAATATGAACGCTTGAGTCTTATTATGGTTTCTTACTTTACTATTAATAATGAATTACCACAGTCTTTTCTATTATGCAGATAAGTATATTTCTCTGATCATTCTAGTGGTTCTGGTGCTTCTTCTTCTATTCATAGTAGTAAGGTTACGTGGTCTAGGAGGGTATCTGGCAGTGGTCGCAGTCGTCAAAAGCGCACCGTTGCGCTTTCCATCAGCCAGTTCACAGCCAAACGCTCGCCGACGAAGACCACCAACAGCAATCCACCTAGCACTAAGTCACCAACAACTTACAAAGTCACCGGCGCTGCCCCCGCAGCAAACTCCAGCTTTATTTAAGAGACGTGAGGTGCTGAACCATCGATATGTACAAAATGTACAAAAGTGAATTGTGCCTTGGACTTCTTCTAGTTATAGGTAATATATAAACTTTGTATTGTTTATTAACATTTCTTGTTTAAGTGCTAGTGCAATAAGTGTTTTTTACAATGAATTGTCTATCAATTAAGCATGTAGTAAACAGACTTGTAGAAAATGAAAGAGAGTTAATTTTCTGTGTTCATTTTCTATGAAGTCTAAGCAAGTCTGATCTACCTTTCAATTCTGCCGCGAGAATATTCAAATGGCACTTTTACTCGAAACCGTTTTACTCGTTTAGTTTCATAACACTTTCTTCTTTCGCCGACATCGAACTCCCTTTCTTTATTTCCTTCCTTCACTAACGTCTCTCCTTTCTGAGCTAGCATAATGTGAAAAATAAACTGGATATACACGTAATATTGCTAATCGTTGCTAAAAGTTGTTTGGTTTATATAATAACAAACAAAAGTAAGACACAAATTTATAGCCATTTGCACTTCATGTCAGAACCATTGAATGTAGAGACGATTGAATAATTTAAGAGGAAATATAATTGATGCTGATGATGATGACACGTTTGAAATGACATAACTTAAGCAGCGCATCTTTCCGATTTCTCATTTCTTCCAAACAACATGCAATCCACACGTATTACTAGTTAGTTATCTAACATGTTCTTTCACATTACATTTTACATTCACATATTATTTTTGAACATAATTTCACCTCCCTCAGGTATTTTTTACTCACATTACCCACGTTTACCTGCGTTTAAACTTACTACATATGTATAAATTGCTTTAATTGACGGTAAAAAATTGAAACCGAGGTTACTTTTAAAAGTACACAGATACCAACTGCTAGTAGATGAAAATACACTTTTATCAAGGTTAACTCAACAGTTAGAACGTTTTAATAATGGCAATTGTTAGGACTTATTGTTAGACACACTAAAGTTTATTAAGTTCACTCGCATTCAAATGATTTGCTTCCATTATTTCTACGTGCATACCTAGCGCAAGTGAGTTATAAGTAGAAAGTGTTCGCATTTGTCGGATTGTCGGATGCTGCGTCTTCATCTCCCGCTAGAGAAAGTGCTTTCCACCGGGACACGCCGAAAACTCTCACTTATTTTATTATCGCTTACACTGCGCGCACGAATTGTGTCTTTAAGTGGATGAAAATGCACGCCAAATAACAAAGTAAATGATATTATCACCGATATTATAATTTATAATTGGCCATAATTTATAATTGGTGAACTGAAAGCATCTCGAGCAATCTTATTTTGAATGTGCGCAATGCAGGAATGTACGTTACATTCACTCTGATTAGAAATGTTGTTCGGTTCATGTTCATGTTCTTCGTGTAACTAACTCTGCTCTAATTCAAGCCAACTTTTTCTGCTGTACAATAAATCACCGTCGATGGAGGAAAAAAGTGTCGAAACTATTACCACATCTTAACATGTAGATTTATTAAATTTGAAAGAAGATTTCAACGAAACAGAATCTCCGTAATACTGTTACTACTTACTTGTTACCTAATGCCGATCTTTAACTAATTGATGTATGCATCTAGTCCCGGATTGCAATCGGCCTTGAGATTGATCAATCTCGAGATTACATTAAAAACATTCACACGAATGCATTTGCAGACACAGTGGAAAATTTTGAGGCGCGTGAGAAACTTACAAATTATGTATCTACAGTTGAATACCTAAGTAGGTATACATACTTCTTGTCGACATTGAAATAATTCACACTATGCTATACTAAACACAAGATTGAAAAATAGAAGTAGGTTCCAATGCAAAAGAGGACTTGAATTGGAATTTTGAATATAAATATTGTACAGTGTGCTAATAGAATTTACAATTTCAGTTTACAGTTTAGTTTTTTAGACAATGATGCTCAATATTACA
>JAODVP010091330.1:0-12368 GCA_025400035.1 Tetradonia laticeps
CTAGCAATTTAAGCTTATTTTGTTATTTTTTAAATGATTTTCAGCAAGATTTAGCTAGCACAAATTCGGACCCCAATTTCAAAAAGGTCAATTTTGTCATTAGAAAATTAACTACTAATTTATTTTTATAGACTAAGGACTCGTATGCCTACGGTAGGTCCCTAATCACTTTTAGAAGCCATCAGCATTTGTTCCATGCGAAAATTATACGTAGGACTCTCAAAAAAGAGCAAAATGAAAGTGGTAGCTCAAATTCCTCTATAATTTACACTTTTCGAGACGAGTGGGGCGAATTTACGCCTCCCCTGATTATTGCAAAAATCACAAAAGTCCCGATTGCGTAGCACCCGTGAGCCGCGAACCTGATTTTTTACCTCAGGTCGTCGTCGCGGTCCGCGGCAAACGATTTCATTGAATGGCGCATTTTATCAGCACATTTTACTGATCCTGAGTATCCTGAGTTTATTGACATGAAGACCTTATGGTCTAATCTTAATAGTAATTTCAAAATATATAGCACTTACTTTTCACGAAGCCGTAAAGATGCCTGTTGTGCTGCGTACCCATAACGAGCTTGGTGTAACGCCCGCTGAGACGGTTTACTAAAGGCAGCTACTCGTCCTGCTGCCTCCGATTCATCCAAATACAATCCTAAACAATCAAACACCAAACTATGATTCGCATATTCATCCACATACTCTGAAATTGAAACCGTCCACATACCCATCGCATATAAACGAGGTTCCTTAACAAGATATAAATCATTCATCATTTGAAGACCTACGTCAACCGCATCGTCAATGTCGCGTTGTTGGATAGAGTGTTCTGCATCCTCGGTGTCGATAGCAACATCTCTGTTCAATAAGGTGTCTACATTGGCAATTTCCGTTTCTTGGGTCGAACGAGTTGAGCTTTCACTTGTCAATACGCCAATTGTGCTATTATTACTATTCACAATTTCATCACGTGTAAAAATATGTCGTACGTTTTGGTCCACTTTGGGAGTCGTTGCGAAGTCAGTGGTGTTGACATGTTTTGCATGTTTGGTGGTTACAGTCGAAGTCGTCGAAGTTGTCGAAGTCGTCGTGGTCATTGGTGTCATTGTTGCAATGCGTGAAAGCAGCAGCACTGCATAAGGTACGAGTATGGATAATCTGCAAATAGACATGCACCGAAACCGAATGAAAATTCGTGTTACGTTTTTACACGTAAGGTAAGCTAAAGCGCATCGAATATTCGCGACACATAAACGATACTTAATAGATACGTTACCTCATAGTGTGATTCAACAATGCAGGATTTTAAAAAGTTCACCACGCACCAAACTGGAGCGTTTTCATCGAGCACTCTTGAAATGAACGAAATGAACAGTTATCGGAGAGCCGGACGATTGAAGTTCAGCTCAAACACTGAATTGCGTGATTCGTGATACGAAGATGTTGCTGTGATTTTAATGCTCAAATTGCCTACGGTCATCTGAACCATCCGAACTGACACGAGGCGGCGAGCGCGAGATGCGCGGAACTTGCGCACTGAACTACCGCGTAAGCTATGAAATTATCTTTTTGTGGTATTAAAGTTACACATCCACAATGCAGGATAAGTTAAGTACCTATTTACAACTTGGATGCCTGACACTACGCATTTATAGCCTATAACCTGAGCTGAAATTTTAAGCTTCAGCTGACAGTTAATACGCATTTATAGCGATAATAATTCCATAGTGAATTATAGTATACTTTACGTAGAATAATATTCGAACATAGTGTATGATTGAAATTCTTGTCGGAGCTAATGATCATTTTACGGTATTTTTTACAAATTTCAAGGCGTTTAGGCATATAGTTGTTTATGCATCTCAATCAGTCGCACACAGTCATACCGCATTCTATACCTGTTTAAAAATTTGCCTGAAGGTGAAGTACGCTATTTGTCATTGTTTTTCATTGCAAGCACGAATGAGAGGTACACAGGAAGTGGTACAACACATCATGGTATTAATTTGCAATGTCGGTGCACACGATAATGATGCATTTTTTGCGCAACCAGAACACGTGGTTCTGTTGAAAACATGTCGTTTTTCCGCACAGCATGTTCAAAATTGTGTTAAATTTATTGATACATTTCCTTTTTATGGCTTTATATTATGTTCCTTTTAGAGAAATAGTGTTTGTTAAAATGACAAATCTATGGTCAACGCATCTTGCAATATAAATTTATATAAGTACCTTCTAAATCGGTATTATTATCTCAGACTACACGTGAGTCTACTTTTAAGCCATTTATAGCATCTACCAACATTCTCAATAAAAAAAGAACGGTTCCGGATTTTTTTTTTCATAGTTTCAAAGGAGAGGGAAGGTTTTGGATCAAGAAATTGATAACTTGCTGGTGTTGTACCTACTAATGTGTTATCTTCCTGTAAGCGGAGCTCATATATTAAAATTTGAGAATTTTATTTATAAGTTGTATGGTGATTTCAAATTGGAATCAATTCTGTTGGGATTTTGGCCCTTGGAGAGATGTCGCGGGTTCGGCCCTTGTGCCAGACAATACCTGAGTCTATATTTAAGTCATTTATAGCATCTACCAACATTGTCAATGCGAAAAGGGGGGTTCTCGAAAAATTTTCATGATTTCGAAGGCAGAGGAAGATTCTCGATCAAGGAATTAATAACTTCTAGACAGGGGGCACTAGTGTTCTACCTGCTCCGCATAAGAGAAGATAACACATCAGTAACTTTCCGTATGCGGAGCACTTTTACTAATATTGGAGCATTTTTTTATAAGTTGTATCATGATTTCAAATTGGGATTAATTCAGTTGGGATTTTGGCCCTTGGACGGATGTCGCGGGTTCGGTCCCCATGTTAGACGACACCTTAGTCTATATTTAAGTCATTTATAGCATCTACCAACAATTTCAATAGGAAAAGGGGGGTTCTCGAAAGTTTTTCATGGTTTCGAAGGAAAAGGAAGGAGAACCTTCCTTGAGGAATTGATAACTTCTAGACAGAGAGCACTAGTAGTAGAAAGATAGTAAGTAGGTAGTAGTAGTACCTACTAAGGTACTACCTTCCCTTATCTTGCGCAGATATTTACCAAAATTTTAAATAATAATTGTACAAAAACATCATAATTTCAAAATGGGATCAATTCATAAGGAATTTTGGTCCTTGGATGGATGTCGCGGTTTTGATCCCCGTGTCAGACAACACCTTAGTCTATTTTGAAATCATCAACAGCATCTACCAAGATTCCAAATTGGAGAAAAAACGGTTCTCAATAAAAAAAATTGATAAATTCTAAACAGCACCTACTACTTTTTGATTAGCGATCTACAAAGGGCGAAACGTATTAGACTTCCTTGGATGTTGCGGATTCGATCCTGGTGTCAAACCTGAGGTGTCCAACCTGAGGTGTCCAACCTAAGCCTATATTAAAATTGAATATAAAGAAAAGGAAGTAGACATCTCTACGTCTCTCAAATCAATTGCTACCGTACCAAAACAACTTCCCATCAATTTATTATTAAAATTCCGATAGAAGAAAGTACTGTTCTCGTCAAAGAATTCACAAAGGCCGCGCTGATGTAGCACCTACTTCATCTTGATTTGAGTGGCAATATATGAAAGTCGGAACGTATGGGACCACCTTAGACGTTTCCTCCTATGGGGATGTTATTTATAGATATAGAGAATGCCAAGAAGAGCAAATCTAGGTAAGGGGTACTGTGTCTGTACTACTTCCTTAGTGATCTACAAAAGACAGAACATAAGAGACCATACTTCCATCCTTCCCTTATGGGAAGCATAGCAATGTACCAATGAAGTCAACACCATTGATTTGAACTACTAGAAATTTTGAATAATAGTTGTAAAAAAAGATCATAGTTTTAAAATGAGATCAATTCAGAAGGAATTTTGGCCCTTGGATGGATGTCGCGGGTTCGATCCCCATGTCAAACAACACTTTAATCTATGTTAAAGTCATCTACAACATCTACCAAGATTCCGAATTGGAGAAAATACGGTTGTCAATCAAAGAATTAATAAATTCTAAACAGCGGGCGACCTACTACTTTCTTAGTAGCGACCTATAAAGGTCGAAGTGTATCAGACCTTCCTTTGACTGATGTTGTGGATTCGGTCCTGGTGTCAACCCTTGTTTCTGGTTAACATCCCCAACTCTCATGAGATTAAATTACCGACTCTGTAAGGTGAAGTATACAATTCTCCTACGATTCCTGACAATTATATTGTAAAAGATTATTTATGAGGATACGAGGAACGAAACGAGGCACGGTCATTTCTCGTGTCAAGTACTTGGACACTATAAATAAACACCAGAGTAAATACCACTCCCAAATCTCTAACCACATGTTTAGATTGCAAACATGATTGTTTGTATCTCCTAACGCTTTCTTCGCATATGCGCTCCCAACTTGGCTTTCCACACGAATCCATTAAACATGTCGTAAATGTATGTCGCGCTGCCTCCTGATCTTGACAGTGACTCCAAGGTCGGTGAAAGTATTCAATTTCACTCGCAAAATACACATTCTTGTGAATGCTGCATTCGCGGGAATGTGAAACTCGTTTGATTGCCACTTAACAGATTTAATAGCGCTTTGGTTCACATTTCGGTTTTTCCCACCTGTTCTCATCCCACAATGATTTCATTTCAACGTTTCAACGTTCCAACGTTCCAACGTTCCAACATTTCAACATTTCAATATTTCAATGCCTCACGTTCATACTAATTAGAATATGATCTGAGAAACTTTTCACTTTACAGATTATAGTCTCTAATCTTATTGTAATAGTGATTTTCTTCGAAAATTTTCCTATAAACTTGTTTATATTTCACACCGCGGTTTGCGTTATGAGTACAAAAGTGAAATCGTACAATTCCGTTGTTAGTTTATGCAATTAAAAAAAGCAACAAAAATTGTAATATAAATATAAATATGAATATGATACTTGGCGTGCAGGTAATCAAAGTTCCGGTGAGTTTCACTCTCGACGCGAATAATAGACGTTATTAAATTTCTAATTGCAAAGACAATATTTAACGGTAACTCATTGTAGGTTAATGAGCTCTTCATGAAGAAAGATTCCTCACTTACCTTAAACTTAAATGAATGGGGTTAGATCCGCTTGTTTTCCCTGGCGGCCTTCTCCTCTTGCTTCAGACGCGTGATGGCCTGGACCGATCCGAAAAGGACTTTGGCGGTAACTTGGACGCTTCTGTATTTGGAGCCGTTTTGGCCTTGGCCGCCCCCGGAAAACGCGCCGTTCTGCGTCGCAGGGTAGGTGTTATTGTTGGCATCACGCAGCGTGCAGGATTTGCAATTGTCCGGCATCTAGAGCAGACAAGGAGTCTTGTAATGGAAGGTTGTAGGGTACCAGGGGTACCAATAGTGTAACTGTAGGGTAGATCGTTACCTTGGAGTCAGTAAATGTACAGGGACCAGTAGTTATTGCTCGCGCTGCTGCTGGCGGTATTCTTCTGCTGTTGGGTCGCGGAGTCGCGGTGCATTTGTCGGTCGGCAGGCGGTCGACGGTCGGACGTGGAGCGTTGGACGCCGCGTATGTCCGACACACTGACTGACTGACTGACTTTGCCGAACCCATCTACACCGATACCCACAATACTCATTTCGCCCGTCCGTGCCACCGAAGAACACGTTGGTTCGCGGGCGACTTGCCGGAGACCATGCCCATCGGTGAAACTCTCCGGCAAACTGATGAGATGACACGTATGGGACGGAAGTGTAGGTACCATTATATATACCGCCAAAATTACTGTTCTCTGATGATGATTCAGAATTTAGCACGTATAACACCTACCAATTTTTTTTGCGAAAAAGTACTTCTTGTTAATACAAATTGTATAATTATACGATCACTTCCAATATTTTAAGGACGCAAACATTCCCAGACAATTTTTTATGCGGGAAAGTAGTTTGTTTTGATTTGGTCCTATTTGGTCAGCCAGTTTCTCTTCCTTGTCAGAGAAACGCATTCAAATGTCGGATATGAAGATAAAAAATTGAAGCCAAATCGTGCCAATAAAAGAAGTAACACCCAACTTCCACATTCACATCGCTGCGTGGGCATAGTGGGAATCGACATCAGCGGTCTCCGGTTTGATTGCGACAGAATGGCGTTGCTGACCTAGTGCCGCGGCGACCTGCTGGCCCAGATCGCTCACCCGCGAACTCTTTTTCTCTCTCTATATTCTCGTTATTGCTGCACTAGAACGAACGGGCACGTACATATAATGTAGCAGTATCATCTTCACCTGTTCTGAGATATACTGGTCGATGCTTGACGTGTATACGTCTCTGTTCTTAATTTACATGGGGGGGGGGGGGTAAAACTAAAAAAACGAGTGTGCCAAAATCAGGGGATACGGTTTGTCATTGTAGCTCAGAAAGTCAGATACAAACGGAAATTATACCATTACAGAGGTGTAGGTTCAAAGAATTCATTACGTGCTATTAGAATGCTGACATTACGCGCGTAGTGGAGAGGGAAGCGCAGCCATTTTGATGATATTTTGCGGTATATTGAAACTTGCAATAAAAAACGTTTTCAGAAAAAAAGGTCATAGAGTATAGGCTGGAGATGTAATAAAACTAAAAAGATGTCCTAATAGGACTATTACATCTCTGTGAACCATTATTTTATACTATAAAACTAAGAGTTATGTAAGCTATTCTTATAAGGATGTGTAATTTTCAAAAAACTCTTCTTAGAGAAACTGACATACCGCCCGGAGAGGTAATAAAATTATAATAGGAGTATAATAAAAAAAAGGTCCTTAAGGGTGCCTTCCCAACGATGAACTTCTACACCTTGATAGAGCAGATACAAAAAATTAAGAGTTATTAATTCCCGTTTAGAAAAAGAACTGACCTATATACCCGGAAAGGTAATAAAACTAGAATAGGGCTACAATAAAAAAGGTGGTTAGGGGGCCATTGTGTATCTGCTCGCTGTGTTACTGGAGCTACAGAAGCTAAAGGTGTATTGTCAATGCTGGTCTTCGAATTGAATGAGCGGTGACAAAATGGACCCGTGTCTAACTTTTTTGCTAAAAGTCGATACAACAGATTATTATAAAACTGTGTATATTTTAAAAACCTGCGTGCAGTAAAAAACGTCCATATGGGCCCAAATGTCAATTTGACACAGTATGTAGAGAAGGGTATTATCCATACTAAGCCTTGAATCGAGCAGATATAACGGACAACGACAAAATGGACCCGTAAAGACCATTTTACTTAGAACGTGCTACAAAACTAAGAGTTGTGCAACCAAAAGCTGTGTTAAAAAGTTCAGTTTTTATAAAAGTTACCCCATTGTATGTGGAGGTAATAAAACTAGACTCGGGGTGCAAAAAAATAGGTCCTTGTGGGGTCATCTCGTCTTTATTCACCGTGATCAACCCATAATACTAAGAATGGTATAACCAATTTTTACAAAACTGTGTAATTTTGAAAAAAACTACATTTTTGTAATATAGAAGCAATAAAACTAGATTCGGGGTGCAACAAAAATGGTCGTAGTTACCCTAAAGACCCTAAGGCCATGCCACCAACTGAATAGATATAACGAAAAACGACAAAATGGACCCGAACGAAGTTTTTTAATAAACTATAAATTTTGTTATCGATTTTTATAAGGGTGTACAATCTTCAAAAAACTCTTTTTTTAGAAAAACTAATCTATTAAGAAAACAGGTCCATTACGCTGTCAATGCCGCAACGACAAAATGGACCCGTATCCCTTTTTTGCTAAGCTATAAAACAAATTGTCTATATAACCAGTAGGGTATTTGGCCAGTTCAATTTTTTAAAACTTTTCAAAAAGCTACGTTTTTTATTGTAAAACATCTCGTCGCACGGCGTCGCACGGAGAGGTAATAAAACAAGAGATATCATAAAACAAAACCCTTATTGGAGGTAATCCAATATATAAAATTATCAGTTATTAGTTGGTTGGTATTTAAGCATCTGGTAGCAAAGTTAATATTATTAGTTCATATTATATTTATTCATTTATTCAATTATCATATGAGTAATTAACGCAATACAGTTTACAGGACTTCATTTCATTTAATTTAATTTCGGTTTATATCATAATATATCAAATGCAGAAGTTCAGGAAACAATAGCTTACGTATTATATTCAATTACAATTATGGAGTAATTAATTAATGGAATATATTCATGAATTTATGATCAGCATCATGTGTAAATTGTTTTTATTGCGTATTGAACAAAAGTTCGTCATTACCAGCTAAACTCGATTTGCTAAAACTCATTGTCTAGTGCTACAAACTTGAAATGACTAGAATTCTAATTGCAGAAGTAAATGAAGAAAATCTTGATCATCATTGTTCATGTCAACAGAAGAAGATCTTTCCTCAAGTATAGATCGGATACATCGTCGCAATTGTAAAAAACCGAATAGTCTACAGGAACAGAATCTAGTGAACATTTCTACGACACTACTGATTTAATTATGTAATTTTATCTCATCGTTGTTTCGAGTACATATTCAAGAACCACTTAGGTTAAGGGTAATAATTGTCGTACATTTATGAGTAATTCAGGCCTATTTAAATATTTAATTACTGTTTTATTTAATACTTGCTTAGTTTATACTTGTTAGTATATTTTTTATTGAGAGGGTGAAAGTTTCACATCTATGCAGTTAGAGAAAAAATTGTTCTAATGTATCAATACTGCCGCTGCAACAGTATTGACAAACATTACACAAAAGGTTTCATGTTGTATGCAACTTTATGAACAACAGTGCACTTTTCCTACGTTTGCCTAGCTAACAACTGAATTTTTTTCTTTAGTTTTTTCTTTTACTCACAATTAGTGTCTTAATATAAGATACATTTATTTAAGGTTATTATATCGCTCATTGTTAGTTTATAGTGAATTATTTCTAGGCTAAAATCTAGCTTAATTCAAATTAAATGTTGAGTTTTTAGTCTTCATCGATGAACTTTTTGAAAGTCTCAATAATGTGAAAGTCGTCTTTGTGTGGTATGTAGTCATCTATCTCTCTTAATGTTTATTTAGATTTGTCGTTATGTCTTTGATGTTACTGTTCTTATCGCTTTCCATCAACAGCTGTTGACGTGGGTTTAATCAAACTATGTTACGTTACATAAAGTAGATTTCGCGTACAAAGTTTATTTGGTGTTAATTAAACTGTAAAGAAACATTGGCGATAATGCGAACTGGAACCTATCGATTGCCGGTCGATCGCCCTACCAAAACTGTGTTACAATTGCGAGGGAATGCAATTTATATCTGTTTGTGGACGTTATGAGGTAAAAACGAAGTATAAAGATGGTAGAAAGGAAATTCCCATAGCAGATGTCGATAATCTGATGTTGGTGTGGAAGTTGCTCATTTTTCTCGTGTTTGGGGACGCTTGCTATGGGAGAACTTTCATGTGTATACTTCGGATTCTTCTGTCAAGATTTCCTTCATTTAAAGAATCGCAATTCTACATTAGTTTATAAATATTCATTAAGTAAGTTAGTAAGTATCTTTCCTTAAAGAAACATCAAAATGGTAACTAAAAATGTTCCCGGGTAATGCAGGAAACCGAGTTTCCATGTGTAACTTGACTGTACTTGTTCGATTCTTGGGTCGGAAGCTCTCCGGGAATAAATCGAACTTTGTATATAAATATATTGGTTCACTAGTAATCCACTACTACGAGGGTCGTACCATAAGTTACCACAAGCGTCTCCATCTTGATCAACAGCTAGAGACACAGTGAAAATAGGTATGACCTGAACGGAAAAAAAGTTTGATGGGACCCTCGTACTAGCCATCAATTACTACTATTCCTACATTATATAGTTGAACTCCTAATCGAAAGAAAATAATGAATGCAGCTGTCGATTGTTCTACACCAGATACACAAACAGTGTGTTTTTGAAAAAGTGATTGTTCGGTTGTTTGGTTGCTGAGAAAGTTTGCTTGTCGTTTGACTGTCCCTCTGAACGTGGCGAACAGAAACTTACGATCTAAATATTATTATCAATGCTCGTCCTCATTGTATTACTTACGCTTGTTTAAAAAACTACATAACAATCGTGTTCACTTTGTATCGAGTTGTCATTGGTTGGAGATGAGTTGCTCCTAACCGCTTAGGATCTCCTTGTTTGCTTGTTAGGTAGGCTGAGGTCCGATGCTAGTGCCGAGCAGGGAAGAGTGGTGAGTTGGCTTCAGTATGGTGAGTATGTCGTAATTAGCTGATTAGTACTTAGCATGCACTACAGTTCGGTATGGTGTGAAGTAATGGTGTCGGCGACATGGTGGTAGACGGCGTTGTCGACGCTATTGCAATGGTGCTCTAGAACGGAGCCGCCACCTCCCCGTCGGATTACATAGAACACAAGCAGAACTGTCCAAACGGTAACAAAAAACGTTATTAATGAGGGAAGGTTCGTGACGCAGTTCTACATGATCACGCATTTGCCTTTCTCGGCCCACGGATTGTTCTTCTTGTCCGGTGCGTGGATCAGGGGATCGTTCTTCTCATTTTCTTCCACGTATTCTCGCATTCTGAAACAGATAGCAATATTTATTATCAGGGACCCGTATAGGAACGAAATATCAGGTTCGATTACAATTCCGATGCGGATGTATCGGTAAATAACGATTTCAGTTTCAGTTTCGATTATTGCCCTTATTAGATAACAATTTCAGTTTCCATTTCAATTCCGATTCCGGTTCCTTTAAAGTAACGATAACGATTATAGTTTCGATTTGAGTTCGTAACTAACGATTCCAATTACGATTTCGGTCTTGAACGACCTTGAAATATTGAGTTCGCAGCATTATTTAGTAACATAGAAACTAATATTTTAATACTCGTAAAATAGTAATAAAAAAATTAAGGTTTTTAGTGATGATCATTGAATTACATTCCAGAGCACGTTTTATAAAATTTGTGGGGTTATGATCGCCTTATAGCTAGCACCGCTTTAAAACCGGGTCCCGTACCGAAATAAAATATCTGTTTCGATTTCAATTCCAGTATTGCTGGACACTAAATAACGATTTCAGTTTCGATTTCCAATTTGTGTCTTGTTAGAATAACGATTCCAATTCCGATTCTCTGAATATAAAAGTAACGAATCCGGTTTCAATTGCATTCCTCTAAAAATATCTGTTAATTTCAGTTTTCGATTCCGATTCCAGTTTCGGTTCAGGTGCCTGATGCGCATATTAATACCATTGATTTCTCTAACAATAAATTAAATTTATCTTTATTACTTTTGATTAATAAAAACATATATAAAACATATTAAAGCGCATTTAATGTTTTTAAAAATTATATCATTTTCTTTTACTTGGATTTCGATAGGTTATTAAAAAAGTAGTTTAATCAATTTTATTCACGTAGTGTATAATACGCACAAATAGACAATTTTGGTTAATAACGATGGAATTGTGATATTCGGAGTTATATCGGTTAATAATCGGAATAATTAGTAATCACAAATCCGAAATTGCGCTCATTTCCGTTTACCACCCGGAAATTCATCTATGCTGTGATTTTCCCCACGCTTTCCCAACACTCCTAACTATTTATTGTTAGCTTAAGTTTCTATTGAGTTTCTATTATTTCTATGAATGGATATAAAGCTTAATTTATGATGGAAGTAATGGAAGTTTTGGAGGAGGTGCAGGTTGAAATTTGCATTTGCAGACAGAGCAGTTTAAAAATAAAAGTAATTCAGAAACTCTCCAGCAGATGCCCATACCATGAAGTTCTATTAGCTTTATATTACATAAAGCATATACACCTACGTAATTATGTATATATGTTAATATAATGAATACTTCTTAGAATTGCATTGGTGCGTCTTAGAAGAATGTAATGTAGGTGTTCTGGAAAATACATTTTGGAAAATTTGAGATATAAACCTGTATATGTCAGCATGATGTATTTGATACTTTTTTTGTTTAATATTTCAAAGTATATTAAGAAAATATCAAAAATTATTTCTAAATTTCATCACAAAAACATATTTCCACAATCAGATCAATAAGTTTGTATGTTAAAAGGCGTAGAATTTCGCGTTGATTCCAACAGAAAAGTTCACCCCTACTGTACAAGTGATGTATACGCCGAAATTGACATAAACATTATATTCATCTTTTTACATCTCCATAAAAACATCATTTTTAAATCTTTTAAACCTATATTAATATATAAAGCTGAAGAGTTTGTTTGTTTGAACGCGCTAATCTCAGAAACTATTGGTTCGAATTGAAAAATTCTTTTTGTGTTGAATAGACCATTTATCGAGGAAAGC
>JAODVP010091352.1:0-12363 GCA_025400035.1 Tetradonia laticeps
TAATAACGCACTTATTGCGGTGGATCTTGAATGACCAATGTAGTTTAAGGTCTCCAGATGCCGTGTCAAGAGAATTTAATCATGTTATCATTTCCTTTGATGAGATATGAGATGTAGGTTCTACACTTCGTATTCGGGGTGTTTGGACCACTGGGAGCTGAACGGCTATGCCAGCAATACGTTTCAGTGGACTACCGAGACTAACTTTTCGATATTATATTTTTTTAAGGCTTTGTTATAATAAAAATAGCAATATTACAGTTCCTCATTATTCAACATCGCATATTTTATCAATAAACAATTTAATTTCATTGATTTCTTTGAAATTAGACTGATTTAGTTGGGTGGTCCAGTAACCCCGATATCTGTCCCAAGTTCCCCATAGCATGGGGCAATTCGGATAAAAAACACGTTTTGTAAAATTATATTATTTTAACTTTTATTGTATAGTAAAAAATTTTTATATGAATAGAATTTTTAGACTTAAAACAAAGTAGTGATGAATATTTTTCAAAAGCCGTCCCAGGTTCCCCCGCTTTAGTATAATTGTATTTAGCTGAGGAATCAACAACATTAAATTGGTTTCTTCCGTATACTACTTATGCCTACTGTAAATCCATTACATTACATTTATCTCCTACTCTCAGACCAGTAACATATGTCAGAATTAAACATTTATAAGTAGGAATATGAAGATCTATCATCTACACTTTCTCTGTGTGTGGCATTTCTTGATTTATACAATATTTATAATGGTAAATTCCTGCAACATCGACAAATTGTGAGTAAATCCGTACATATTTCTTATCAATAGCTTTTCATATTTATTGTTACATGAGTTTTATAGAAATCCATTCAATCTAGGAACCAAGCATATCGCAGCTGTAATTCTCGTACGAGGAGGATCCAAAGGCATTAAATTGAAAAATCTCGCGATTATAAACAACAAGACGTTAATTACAATCGCATTGGACGAAGTTTTAAAAGTCCCTCAGTTCAATAGGATTTGGATTTCAACTGATAGTGTTGACATTTATCAAGAAGTTGTTAAAAGTGCGTATTACGACATTATACTTCCTTCAGATATTTTGTACTAATGATTGGAACGTATGAACTAAATAGGAAATTTTATAGGAGGCGGACATGTTAATATTCATTGGCGTAGTAAAGACAGCGCACTTGATTCAGCATCCTCTATTTTCGCGCTGCAGGAGTTTTTGAGCTGGAGACCGGAAGTGGATATAGTTGCTTTGGTACAGTGTACATCTCCTTTTATTCGGAAGGAGTATTTGGAAGAAGCTGTTTCTTTAATACAACAGGAAGATGTGGATTGTGTGTTTTCAACATCAAGGTAGGTATTAGTGGATAATGGATCATGGTTACACCATAGAAATTAAATTTATCGAAATCAAACATTGCAGTATTTTTTCCGGAACTATGCAGTTTATTTCAGGTTACTTTTATTGAAGCATACTGTAATCGTTCATTTTAGAAACCTATCAAGCGACATTTAAAAAGAATGATATTATTGCAGAGTATTTTTTCATTAGATCTCGCCACGCTTCGCTATTTCACTCTCCATCCTTAGCGAATCAGTATTGTACCAACAAACTTCTAGAGGATGATCAGGGATGTTTTTTGAGTATTTTGATATGAGGAACTTATGGTCTCCGATAGTTCGTTACGGAGTTACTGGACTTGTTTTTGTTGTATAGAATTATTTCAAAGAGAATATTTTTAGAAGCATAACAGCGGCAAACTGTCAACGATTCAGAGGTTAGTTAGGGATGTAATTTGATATTAGGAACGTATGGTCTCAGGCGACTCGTTACCGAGTTATAAACATCCTGAATATACAGGCTGAGTCAGAACTCTACTAACACATTTCTAGGGGATGATCAGGGAAGTTCTCTCAGTATTGCGATATAAGGAGTGTATGGTGTCCGATGCTTCCTTGTAGAGCTATTCCACTTTGTTGTTCTATAATTGCACAAATTTACCCTAAATGAAATTGCAATAACTCGGTAACGAGTCGTCTGAGACCATAAGGTTCCCAAAATCAAATTACATGGGCTACATCCCCAATCAACATCTGAAAGTGTGTCGGCCGGGTTGTGGTTTCATCATGTATTGCATGTAAATTCCCTTTGGTGCAATTCTACACAACAATAAATAGAAATAACTCCGGAAGGATGCACCGGAGACCATATATTACCAAAATCAAAATAGCCAAGGAATATTCCTGGTTATTCGTTGAAAGTTTGTCACTTGAGTTCTACTTCTAAAAATATTGTCTTTGTGTCAATTCTAAACAACAAGAAAGTCCAATAACTCCGTAACGAACTATCGGAGACCATAACTGAATGTGCCTTGGGAACAATTCATTAGTTTGATGATTCCTACTAAATCTATTACAGAAATTTCAAGCTGCGCTGGACCCAAAACGAAAATGGTACTCTTTCGTCTTTAAATTTTAATCCAAAACAACGACCAAGACGCCAAGACTGGAAGGGCGAATTAGTTGAAAATGGAATGTTTTACTTTACAAAGGAGAAATTAATAAGGAATGGTGTCTTTCAAAACGAAAAGTATTTCACTAGTCACAGAAACGATATATTTTTTTAATATTAATTTTTTAGTTGTAATATGGTAGAAATTCCAGAACATCATGGATTAGAAATTGATTCCGAATATCATCTGAAACTTGCTCAATTTTTACATGAACAGTAGGATATTTGAATATAAAAATTTGTATAATGTGCTCAATTGAAAGTATGACAAAAAGGAATGAACCACATTCCAGAGCCTCAATAATCTTTGGACAACGTAGAAATCTTCTACAGCAATAATAGCGCACTTATTGCGGTGGATCTTGAAGGACCAATGTAGTTTAAGGTCTCTTGATGCCGTATCAAGAGAATTTAATCATGTTATTAGTTCGTATAATGAGATGTGTGTTGTAGTTTCTACAATTCGTATTTGGGGTGTGTGGACCACTAGGCGCAGAACGACTGTGCGAGTTTTAAGTGGACTAGCAAGACTAACTGTACTTCAAGATTGTCTGTCGAGTAAGAAGGTTGAGCTTCGCGGCGACCTTTCGATAAAAATGTTTTAAAATATTTTCTTACCGCGAAAACAGCAATATTACAGTTCCTAATTCTTCAACAATGTTTATTTTATCAATAAAAAAATTATTATCATTGATTTCCTTGAAATTAGACTGATTTAGTTGGGTGGTCCAGTAACCCTACTCTACTACTACGCATCCCAAGTTCCCCATACTACGGAGCAATTGGGACGAACAACACGTTATGGAAAAATGCATTATTTTTGGTTTTATTGCGTAGTAAAAAATCTGGAATTTTTATGTGATATAATCAGATGGTTAAACTATGTATTCTATAAAAATTAGAATTTTTAGACTTAAAACAAAGGGGTGACGAATATTTTTCAAAAGGCATAAAATGGGAGAACGCATTTTACTAGATTAATTTGGATTATGATGTAATCCTTACAAGTTATATAGACTTTTTCATTTATGATGACAATTATTTTATGCACAAAATCACAGATTTTGAAATTCTGTAACTCCGCGAGATTACAATATGGAAGCATGAAACTTTGCAAATATTTTTGGTCGAACTTATTCTATGTACGTTTAAATTTGCAACTTGCAAAATATTTGGAACCGGAGTTATAAGAGCACGACTTATGCCGTGAGCTGTAAATATATTGCACTCAGAGAATACTTGGTCAGTGCTCTGCCGCGCACTATGATACAGAGTAAAAAAATAACGACCTGAAATTAAAACTGTCAAAACTGGTAGAATTACGGCTCATTGAACATTGCCTATAAATCCATCGATATAATTATTATTAAGTGTCTATAATTTTACAATTAGTTATTCATATAAAACGAAGAATAATACAATTAACCCGTATAATTCGCATATTAGACGGAACTGTTAACAAATGGGGACATTGACTTCAAATGACGCATCCATGCTTAAAATGTCGTAATCGCATAAAACACCGAAGTTTAATTAATGTCACGCCAGCTTCTTCGCAGTAACAAAGATGTGTCAGCGATTTGTCCACTTACTTAACCGATGACCCACGAATATTCGTACATTGTCTGGCGCTCAAAAATGCTGCTGTAATAAGTGCTTTTATAAAACATTTAAAGAATCTACTATATTTCAGCTGTAATACGTACTTTTAGATGCATTTAAAAAATATATAAAATTGCATCTTAATATTCTTTCCAATATTATTACTGTCACTAATGATAATTTACATATAAATTAGAGTAAGATAGGGGAGCTCGGACATAGGGGAACGTGGGACAGCCGCTGTATCTTCCGTTTCCTTCAGCTGGTTGATTTGAAAAAAATCATAGACGTACAAAACGGTATTTTATGTCGGCATACGAAATTTGTGCGAATTTGGATAATTGCTGTGATAGCTAGACAATAAACAAAAATGATGCGTGCGTTCCCCTGCCTCAATAATTATTTTTGCGCAACGCAGAATTCTTCTACAGCAATAATAACGCACTTATTGCGGTGGATCTTGAATGACCAATGTAGTTTAAGGTCTCCTGATGCTGTGTTTTGCTATAATAAAAATAGCAATATTACAATTCCTCATTATTCATTGATTTCATTGAAATTAGACTTAGACAGTTGGGTGGTCCAGTAACCCCGCTACCTGTCCCAACTTCCCCATAGCATGGAGCAATTAGGACGAAAAACACGTTTTCGAAAATTGCATTATTTTTGGTTTTATTGTACAGTAAAAAAATTGAAATTTTTCTATGAAGAAGTCAGATGGTTAAACTAGTTATTCTAAAAAAAAATAGGAGTTTTAAAGAGAAAACAAAGTGGTGACAGATATTTTCAAAACGTGTCCCAAGTTTCCCCACTTTCTATAATTTATAAATGATTATAAATTCTACTGCGTTATTGTACGAAATAGAATTAATTGACTTATTTATATTGTAATAATGTATAAAAAAACTGGCATACATAAACACTGTTTAAAGTTAATTTGTTTAAATCATTCTTTAACTACCTGTCGAATTAAACAGTCTGCGACTCTTTTTTAATAGTTTAAACAAACAACATTTCAATGAACAGTTGATGTTGTGGCTATACTATTAAAAAATAGAATTTAATTTCGGTGGTGATGTAAGCAATTTTGATTTAACTATTTCTATGTATGTAAAATTGTAGAACTTGGGTACCCTGTATTAAAAGTATATGAGTGAAGGTTGGATTTTTTGGTCTATTATGCTGATAAAGAATTTAAGAAAAATAGGTACTGCTGGACGTACACTTAAACACTTTTTCACAAATAATTAAAATTAGTTGTATATCCATTGAAGTTAACTTTATATAAAGAGATTCAGGATGATAGTGCGGATTTACAAAGTTTATAAAATTTACAGAATTATAGGTATGCTAGTCTTTTGTTCCATGTGTTCTCACATTACGTGGCCTTCTCATTGTTATTCTTCCTAATAAAGTCACGTTTACATGATAATTGTAAACGATGTCTCCATCAAAGAGATTTTTGGAAGTGGTGTGCAAGGTATTTGTATAACTGTTGTACTGATTGTCTTTATACTTACAATTAGCCTAGATATTCAGCAAACATTTCGTTGTCGGTGGTCCACACACCCTCAATACGAATTGTAGAACCTACAACTCACATCTTATGAAAGGAAGTGATAACATGATTAAATTCCCTTGACACGGCATCAGGAGACCTACATTGGTCATTCAAGATCCACCGCAATAAGTGCGTTATTATTGCTGTAGAAGAATTGCGCAAAAATAATTATTAAGGCTGCGGAACGCATGCCTCGTTTTTGTTTTTGTCTAGCAATCACAATAATTATCTAATTTGCTCAAATTTCGTGTGTCGGCATAAAATACCGTTCTGCACGTCTATGAATTTTTTCAAATCAACTAGGTGAAGGAAACGCAAGATATAGCGACTGCCCACGTTCCCCTGATGTTCGCATTTCCCCATCGTACTCTACACTAACAATAAAATTCGGGTTAGACAATTTAAGACCCCGCCGCGTACGTGTGGACTGTTTTTACGAATTCCACGCGTGGTTCTCCGCCTCTCCGTTTTCTCTCGTTCGTCAAAACAGTCCAGACACACGCGTGGGTGCACACAGTGCTACGGTTGAGTTTTTCAGCAATATCTTGCAAACCAGAGGACCTTTAGGTGTGGAACCAACTAATAATTGTGTTGTCATCCACTCCCAAGACGTCCTAAAAATTTGAGCTTCGTAAATTACCTAGAAGTAGCCGAAATGTCATTAGAAAGAAAATCTCTAACTAATGAAATGAACTTCATAAAAACGTTTGATATTGAGTTTCCTTCTAGAATTTCATTCTAGAATCAAAAATAAAAGATAAGCGGGTTAAGGAAAACGTCAAAATCCACACAAGAAACAAACGTAACAGATACAAAGAAAAATTCTGAAGACGATACAGGATGTCCCAAAAACACTACATTTGTCAAATATGATATTTAAATGTGTGTGTTTCTGTTGAACCCCAAAACTTAACCTCATTTTAACTTTCAATTTACTAATTAATACGCAAATAGACAGTCTAAATTCATTGTCATTAACGTCATTAAGACGCTGAACGAACTTTAATCATGAGTCTTGTAATCAGTAGAACGAATTCATACAATACTTTCTTCAAGGATGCAGCAATCTTTTGTTTATGATGTTTAATTTTACCTACAGTGCTCCAGTTGCTGATAAAGTGTGAAGCGATAATTTGAGCAAGGTATTGAATTCTCCTCACACATTGCTTAAAAGCGTCTCATGTTACCAAAGTTTAAGAATAAACCAATGTAAATAAAAAGGAAAATGCTTCTTCTTACAGTTGTTCTTTAATCTATCCTGTATGTACCCACATTACATTATATCAACAGCAGTCAATTTTGTGCGTACGGAAAAATTAGAAAATTCTAACGATGCAAATTTAGCTATGTAATGGTAAGATAATGGCAAGCTAATGAAAAATTTCATTAGTTGACCTATGTAAACGCAAGTGGAAGTCGGCGAGTGTGCGCGCGTTAATGTGAAACCATGAGAAGCGGGCTTTGTTGGTCTCTTGGCCTGACTTTTAGTGACTTGGGCGCGTACGCGAGTCCCATGCCACGGTTTGCTGGGTTTGTGTACAACTCCGCCGCAGTTTGCGAGCGTCCGTCCACCGCGGCGATTGCTGCTCGATTCCGTCCATTATTCTAGGTGTGCGCGTCGCCGCGAGCAATTTGCGTTTTCCTGCTGTGCAGTGCGGAGATTGCTACTTTCCTCTGGGACGTGGTACGTTGGACTATGTAAAGACTGTCTCTCACTCGTGCGTTTTCGAATTGGCAACGGGACACAAGGGAACGCTGTTCACGACAACGGACAAAAAACTGACCACTGCGCTTGCGAAAAGACCGCATATTGACGCACGTAAACGTAAGTTGTATAAATATCGATTTTTACGCGGATTTCATGTTATATTTAATACTACAATCAGCTTGATAATTGGTAATTGTAGTACCTAAGTCAAACACACGATAATACATTTGTTTGTATGTTTAATTTAGTGTATTGTGGAATTTGGGCGTGTTTATGCTTTGGGACGAAAATGTTGTATACCTAGATGGCGCGCGTGTCCTCCGCTTGTGCATTTTGTTACCAGTTTAAACAAATTCCGCTGATTGTGAGCACTCACGAGACTTGAAACTGGTTGCTCACTTTCATCTCTATGCTGGTACGCGTCAGGTTTCCATTTCGAATTCTTTACCTTCTTTTACAGAAACAAAGGTTATGGAAACATTGAAACTTTGAAACTTTGAAACTTTGAAACGATTGAAACAATTAAAAAATTAACGGTTCCACCACCGGTTATTTCTGTCTCTATACCTAACCTAAAATTGTTCTATGTTCAAGTAGTGGAATCGAATTTTAAGAATTCACTATTTTTAATATTCACACGAAAAGAACAAAGACCTAGCGTGTGTGGAATTATTAATGTGTTGTTATACAGTACCCTTTATCACTCACTGTCAATTCATGCACGCTGAAATTGACGATGAGTTACCATTCATGCATTATTCACACAGTTCGTAACCACATACTTGGAGAAAGTTAGGTTATGTTAGATAGAGCGTTCTATGCTTAAGTTGTAGTAGATAATGAAACCTGTTAGCACCTGAGATGTCGAACATTGTTCGATATTTACCACACGTCGCTCCGCCATTGAACCGTAGTCACCTTAGTACCTTTAGGGCCCACGAGGTCATTGAACTGTAAAGGCACGCGTGCATTCACACAAGTGCATATGGCGAGGAGTGGTAACGCTAGTTTTCATGCAAACACTGTTTGCTGTCCTTCTGTTCCACTTTCTGGACGTGTCCGTTGTCGAAAAGACGTGAGCTTCACTTGTCCCACGTGGCGCTGATTTTGACTACTAGTTAGAAGAATAGTACAAATAGGTGTGGTGCCATTACCATGAATTTACAGAAATAACTTTACATAGCTACAAATAGCTGTTCATTAGAGTTTAAGTGGTGAAAACTCAAGTGAAACTTGAGTGACCATTGAGTGACCATTGAGTGACCCTTGAATCAATAATCTATTTCCAGGTAGTTAATTGAATTTGCCACATTGTAGTCCAGTTGACTTGGTATTTATCAACATTTCCATCTTAATAACCTGGCAACGCGCAATGAAAATAGATTCAATCAACGTTAATTGTAGCACGTACGTGACGATCGGCATTACTGGAATTGGCAGTCGTTTACCACGTTCACATTCTGCCTCAGCTTCGCTCTCTCTAATGAGATCATGCCCAGTGCAATGAGTCATTTGTAGCGTTTTCATCAATTTGCATACTTGTACAGTTACGTAAAACTGAGCACGTATTTCTCTCAGGGTCATACCTGAATAGAAAACGCAGCAATCATTACACTGGTCGGGATTGCGTAAATCGTAATTATTACCTTGTATTTTTCTCTTGCGATTTATGCTATCAAAACAATCAACTAGGAATGAGTCACGGAATTTCATGGATTGTCATGCATGCCCTATTCAACTGGGAGCGATTAACTTTTAATTTTTCCGAGAACCGGACCATGTGTAATGATGATGAAAACATGTTTGGTATATTTAAGCTATTGTTGTGGGAGAGTCCTGATTATTTGTGTGTTCAGTCGACATGAGGAAAAACAAATCTTTTCAAGGTCTTTTTGTGATATGGTGTCCCAATCCCACAGGAGACAAGGTTTGGGCTGTGGTAGGTGAAGTTTTTTTTTAACTATAACCCAAAAAATATTAGTGACACTAAAATTACCCCCTTCATTTTATGAAATGAAGAAACATAACATATTAAATATATAATTATATTATTAAAGATTATTAAATATTATAATTATCAGAATTCCTTTCTCCAATATTAATTAAGTTCACATTACCAATGAAAAGGTAACTGGGACTTGAACCAAGAACTTTGAGTATCCGGTTCAATAACTTAACCTAACCTAACTAACTTAGTATGAACTTACATAACACAAATCAGCAGTAAATTATCACACCAGGAAACTGACACACTTTAAACACACATTTCATGTGTAGTTTTGTCACTAGAATTCAGTTTTCTTTTTAATGTACATACTTAAAAACCATATTTAAGGTAAAAGTTACCAAAATGGCGATTTTGAGAGGTTTTAAGCACTGTATCACATGTTCCGTTGACCTTAGTGCATGGTAAAAATTCTAAGGTGTTCAGTAGGCGATTGAACACGTCTATACGAAATTGGAGTAATTTCTGAATGTTATAGCGATAGCTATAAAATAAATGGTAAAAAGTGTAATTTTGTTCAGTCTTCATAAGTGTAAGGGAGAGAAACATATGTGGATTTTATTAATATGACAGAGCGCGACATATGACATCTGTACGAAATTACAAGTTTTTATAATTTATTTTCTAACTATCGCAATGAAACTCAGAATTTGCTCCAATTTTGTATACACATGATCAATCGCCAACTAAACAACTATGAATTTTCCTCTAGCACTCAGGTAAATGGAACAAAAGATATAGCGTTTCAAAAACCCCTCAAAATCGTCATTTGACAACTTTCGTCCTAAATAAATTGATTTTCGCACCTTAAAAAGAAAAATCATTATATTTAAATTTAATATTAGATAGCACTAGAACTAACATATACATATAATACCTAAATTAAAACTATACGAAGGTCGTTTGCGCATGCGCGAGAAAAAAATTTAAAAAAAAATTAGTTTATATTTAATTTTTAATAGCACTATCAAGTAATATCTGGTAAATTTAAATGTTAACTAATATCGTTTACGCATGTGCGAGAAAAAAAGGAAAACAACTATGTAATACAAGTTCAATGCAGTCAATGAAGTTAATTTTTTCATTGATAAAATAAACTTCCAAATATTTGATTAAGGAGCTTGGTATTGAAGCTCTGAACCTATTGCAGGCGTCCTGTCTTACCGCAAGGTTAAGGTATACATAGATTACAGTCTTATCTTATGATATGAAGTGATATTGTGAATTATCACATGCAACACAAGTGCATCATTAAATTTATAGATTTATGTTATATCATTATGACAATTAACATTAAATGCGCCAACTTCTTGAGTTACTTGCCGAAATATAAATCATTGTAGTTACATATTTATTCAGGAGAGTCTGTCAAAGTTGAATATCAAACTTATTGTCAAATTATAATTGGACATAAAACGCATATTTTCCGAATTTCTAAGCAAATTTTGAAATGGAATTTATAGGGCTATTGCTTAAAAATACTGTACCAAAAAATAATGAGAAAACAACTAATTTGTAGCAATATTAATTAAGATTCCCTTTAGCGAATTACTACACAACAAGAATATGCAAGAACTCGGGAACAATTCACCGAAGTCTCTACGTGTTGGTATCAACATGTTCAGAAAACATCCCCGAACAAAGTCTGAGTGTTTGTTGGTATAGTTCTGGTTAGTGTCTTGATAACAACTTATTGTTTTGTCTTGACAAAAAATCAAGAATTTTTTGAAGTATTGTTTTGACGATTTCTTCACATCTTTAATCTTGCCTTGACTCTTCAAGCTTGCTAGCAGGTTCGTGCTGTAAACTATCCGGAAATGAAAAATACTTTATATATCAGACCAGGATAGAAAATTCTGAGGATCTGTTTAATCCCCAGAGAAGGTTAGGTTATGTTTACTTGTTGTTATCGAAATTAGTCAAGAATTTTCTGGTATGTAATTCCGTCTGTCAAAAGGCAATTAAGTCTTGAAATCAAGACAAAATCATGCAATTTTCAAGAAATTGTCGACCTCTACTTCTGGTTCATCAAAATTCTCCTTGTTGTATTTCTACACAACAAGAATAGGCAAGAAGGTACGGGAAGAAGATACCGAACACCCTAGATTCCTGATACCAAAATGATCAGAAAACATCGGCGAATAAAATCTGAAGGTTTGTGGGTAGAGTTCTAGTTCAATCAAATTCACTTTAGCGAATTTCTAGAGAAGAATATACAAAAAGTCGGGAACAATACACTGAAGTTCCTAGCTTCCTGTTATCAAAACATCTCCGAACAAAATCTTAATGTTTGTTGGTAGTTCTGGTCCATCAAAATCGTCTTTAGCTCATTTCTACATAACTTAACTGATCTTTGAAACTAAATGAGATTGTTTTTATATTTGACCATGCATCATAACCATTATGATTCGTTAATATTCTATCTAAATTCGGAAAATAAATATGATAACAATGGAGGAGAGGTATGTGGTCTCATTGCGTATTTTCATATTAAAACTTATAGTTACTTTGAAAATTCTATTTTTTCAGAAGGTCCTTAGATTAGTTAAGTTCAGTAGTCCCGTTCACCAATATCAAGTTTTCTGTTCTGTTGTAAAATATGATCCTGGGAGGTAAACACCACCTGAAATAATCAATAAGTAGAATAGGAACGCAGTGGTCAGGCTGGGCGAAAAATGACTATAATCACGTCTATCTATCTAGGTACATACATTTTTAAAATTTACATTAGCTTCAATTATCATTTAAACAAAGAATCTGATGAAATAAATATTTTACACGTGGTTTTTTATTGTATTTATACATTATACTAATACAATAAAATTATAAACACTTGATTCATCAACTCACCTGGCCATTACAGTGGAATTCGGATATAACGCGATTCAAGGGACCGGCTGAATTCCACGTTATAACCGAATTCGCGTTATAAGGAAACCAAGTTTATTCTACTACTTTTTATGTCAAAATTTAAATT
>JAODVP010091363.1:1482-12362 GCA_025400035.1 Tetradonia laticeps
AGCATTCCAGAACGGAAGAAACATTTATGGTTTTTGCACGTTCACATTTTATTTATTATATTTACGACTTTGCGATTTGTAATTATGATAAATGAAATTGTTATTTTATCTAAGTACATACATTGTGCCGGTCTCGGCTTACTTTTAGTTTCGCCGCGCGTGAGCGATCGTCACGATTCTGGTGCACATTTGTAGTATCATCCCACGAAGCGTCAATATTATAACAAGAGTGTACAATTCTAAACTGTATTAAATAATTCACCCATTACTTTACTATAGTTATATTAATATAATAAAAATCTTGTTCTAGTTTTCGTACGACGGTCCAAACGGCGAATCCATGTGCCTGCAAGGCCCAGATTGCTTCATGGTGAGTATCATTTTCTTCCTTCCATTATCTGCCATCCGCCGTGCTGCGCTGAATTCTATCAAATGTAAATATAGGGCTTGCATTCAGCGTGCGTCTTAACTCGCATGTCTTCAACGACAAGGAAATGACGGCTGCATTTCCTCTCGCGTCTTTCTTCCGGCTGCGTGCAGCACAACTCGAAAAGTTGGAGCAAAAACTTCCGCAGAAACTAGTAGCGAATGCATTTCCTCGCTTCGGTCTTGCCCATCTTGTTTGAAACTTATAGAGAGATGTGAAAAACGCGTTTTCGGTACAGTATATATGCTGCGAAACCGGATGAAATTTAGCGAAATCGTTATTTATGGGGCAGCGATGTGTTTTGGGGTAGCCGCGCGAAATTTATAACGCCAATGGCGCTGAGGCGCACTTTTATATCCAGGATCAGCGTCGCCCCTCTGTGGAAATGGGGAATAAATGGAATTATATATGTGCTTTAATAAGTCTTCTCTAAATGCGGCCCTGGCTGCCATTGTTTTAACGTACTTCTCGGAGCGCGCGTCTTCGACTTGTTTGCGCACACCACATTGGGTTTCAGAAGCACGCTCGCCTCCACGACGTGTTTTACTTTAATGCAATTTTCCCGTTTTATTGATCCAACCTTCACACGACTGACGGTCGCTTGCAATGCCGCTGGAGTTGCCAACTTTCGACCACATTTTATCTATCTTCCTCTGTGTATTCCCTGCAAATTAATTGAATCCGCATATCGAACCATAGTCAGTTTAGTGCATTGGATTCCGTCAAGTCACCATTTACAATTCTTTATAACAATGTGTCTATTGTACTCTCTGGTTATTGTTGGGAGGTCAGAGGGTCTGGGTGGAATCATTGCAAAGTCTCAGAATTCTTATTCGAACATCAAATCCTATATTTTATGATTAGCTTTGCAAATCTCTAGAGTTAGGTGTTCTATATGAAACGCTCCACTTACTTCAGTCAGCATCTTGTAGACAGTAAAAACTTTTGTCATTTCCCCTTACAAAGTTATACATTCTAAGACCATCCACATGTCAGTCTGTCACACACTGTTCTACTATGAACTATACAGAAGAACTAGACGAAAACCAATAAAAATTCAAGATTTACGATCCTAACGAAAAGCTTGTGACAGAAATGCTTGCAAAGTAGGACCGGGAAATGGCCTCTTCTATGAAGAGCTCAATAAATTTTTATTGTACCTAATTAACTAAGGCGTGTAGTGTGTAGTGCTCTAGTTCTACTTATGCCCACACCTAATAAACTTTATTGCTCGATTTTCATGTTTGGAACATAAATTACGTACGATATTGGACGTTGTGCAAGGCATCAAATATTGATATCATTCGGATATTTATGCGCCCTTTCAATTTTATTTGCTAGGGTGCTTATTTTACTCTAGCCTCATTTTGGTGACATGTTGATTCCTAATGGCGGCTGGAATTGCTCTAAATGGGTCCGCACCCTTATAAAGTGTCACCAGAGTCAATTGTGAAATATTTTTTTCAATTCAGAGACTTGGGGATGCTTACTAATCGACTTTCGTCGCCAGACCCCTAGGTTTCTGAGCATAGACAGGTTTTGTTCTTTCTTTGGCGAGGAAATTTGTTTGCCTTCTAGAGAACGATTTATGAATAACGCTTGCATATTTCATATACATTCGTATAAATCAAAGTCCCCGGAAACACTAACTCGATTTCATCTTCAGGGAGACATTCTCAATGTGCAGCGAGAGTTTTGGGGAGCTTTTGTTTTGCAGTAAAACGCTAGGAAAGTATTTCACTTTTATGGATGGCAGGTTGTTAAATTTTGCAGGATTTTATTCTATGCGGGGCTTAAATCAAATCGTTGGGGATTGTCCAATAGTTATTGCTTGTATTTATATAGCCTTTGGAAGACACGCATGTGAGAATTGCGCGTTCGAGTGTGTAATTAAATAAACGGATTTCCGCATAGTACTTCACTCTCTGCATGCAAGTGGGAGACCTGAAAACGATGATCACTAACTGATCTTCTCGTCTAGACTGTAGACGTCGCACTATCCTTTCAATGCTCACTATTATTCCTCAGACTATCTCTGCACGGCATGACACGGCCAAGACCCTGTGGCATAATGCGAAGGGAGTCGCGACACGACCGTCCTTGCGTGTCCCCAGGATAATTTATCCTCTCGCGTGATACAGTCAGAGATAATACTCGGCGACCCTATGCCTTATCTGCAACTTCTGCCCTGCTGGTGGATATGAAATGCTGTTCCGAGGGACAAACTTTCCACTAGGTTCTGCTAGCTTCTGCTGGCTTCTGCTAGGCACTGGTAGGAATTGTTATCAAGCCCCTCCGGCCAAAACATCAAGACCCGATGTCGCCGTAATGTAGATTTTTAATTAAATTTTCTATTTTTACCCTCTTCAAAAGTCACGACGCGATTTTAATAAAGTGGAGCTTTTGCGGGGGCTTGACAGGAGCCTCAACATCAACTATGATTAATTTCGGGCCTCGGGTATTGTCGTATTGGTCAAGCATCTGACATAAATTTATATTTCTGTGCCTGCAAGCAAACGCGGAACGTGCTGGTTGTCGAATGCCGAGGCGTCAGCTTCAATCAGTTTTAATAAAATTAATAATACGAACAGCTTTGCGCACAATGAGTGATGCATCATCATTGTTCAGGCACGCTTAATTTAATTTTGAGATAATAATACCCACATTGTTTTATTTAGTGTTGCTGTGGGCACAAAGAGATCGTTTTCTTCTCTCTTCTCGGGTCACTTCAACACCCACATATTAGTAAATGTCATATAACAATCAAAGGAATGAAGGTTTGCTTAGAATCAGAATTAAGAAGAGTAAAGGAAATTAGTTTATTTGTGTTTTTATGTTAATAGTTCCAATGAGGGAGGGTAGTGCGTTGGTTATATTGGTTGTTATGTGATCAGTATAGTTAAACGACGTTAGGCGCGTGCAGCGGTCGGATGGGAGAATGTTCAGGGTTATTTGCACTGAAATCAAACTGCAATGTAGCATAAATATATAGAAAGAAGTATTTGTGTCAAAAGTACATAATCAAAACCGCATTAAATTCTCACGCGCACATGACCAAAAAAATAGATTTAGGGTAGGTTTTATCCATATAAAGTAGGTATTCATACCTAAAAAAAAAAAAAAACTTTGTACATTAAGCATTTTCGTCTACCCTCGAACAGTACATGTACCAAGCGTACGCTGCTCACTCATTGCAAACACGATGTAATAACAGGCGACAGTTTGCCAATGAATAAATTGTCCTCTCTCCTGCCTGCGTTCCCCGTGCGCTTTTTACACAAATCCCTACACATCCTACGCATCAGCGCCATTTGCAAATTCACATCCCCCAGTTCGGATAACAACGCTTCGCATGCTCCCGCCGACTGAATCACAATGACCTCGGCAAATGCGCGCATTTCATTTAATTGCGCTTTGTATGGCAGCCGCACGAAAAAGCGAGAAAACTCGTGACGACATTGATGACACTGCGTAAAAAATCATTTCTGCCCCGTAAATCTCGCTGACCAATTTCCGAATGTGATTTACGAGCGGCGATCATTAAAGCGCTGCGCGCCGAAAGATTTGCTTACTTTTGCCATCGCGCGAGTCGTGGCCGGCTGCACGAAGATCGCGAAAATATAGCCTGCGATTTGTAATATCCAGCCATAATTCTTCGCGAAAGCGCTGAAAACGCGAAGTAACCGAGCGCGACGGGCAATGCGAACGCGGCGCGCACTGCTCGCTTGGCCTATCATTAGTGCGGTTATAAAATACTAAACACTACCTGCTCGTAATCATTTCGCGTACTATAATTTCACTTTTATTTAATTTACGAACGAAGCACGGGTTCCCTCATAGATTCCGCTGCGCATATGTGCGTTCACACCCAGGATGCAAATGTCGAACTCACGAGTGATGTTAATGCGTTTGCGTTTCCCAGCATTGCTGGCTACGGACTTTTTGTGACATGTCATGTCTAATGAGTGTGGGATTAGAAAAATGCGCTCCCGAGTGGCTGCGAGCACTTTTCGGATTTGTGTCGTCGATCGCGAGGAATTGTGAGGACGATGACGACCTTTTCATGTCATGGCACAATGCGGACGGAATCCAATTAAAGACTCGAGAAAAATCATATCGTAATCAGCTTAATCTCGCTTCTTCGTCGGTTGTTGCGGGCCTCGCTGGTGAACATGTAATTTCAATTAGGAAATCCGCTTACGAGTACATATGTGATGCAAACTGGACGAATAAAACAACTTAACTGTTAGTCCTTAACCTCTTCTGATTTGAATAAAATTTGGTACATTTATAGTTGATGATAATAGAAATAAAAATACAAAATTTCAAATGTTTATCTTTAATAGTTTTGGAGATATAGCTATGTAAAGTTCTAGAAACTGTCTTAATAAGGTAGAGACCAGGAAATGTCATTTTATATAACATTTTTCTGAAAAGTACATAAATGAAAAATTTCAAAAAAATTCTATGTTTACTTGAGGTTGGTAGAAATCTTCATGCCAAATATGAATGTGGGATGAATATATTCAGAGCTCAAATGAGAAGAACTCACGTAAAATTGATGTAGAA
Source organism: Tetradonia laticeps (assembly GCA_025400035.1). NCBI lineage: Eukaryota > Metazoa > Arthropoda > Insecta > Coleoptera > Staphylinidae > Tetradonia > Tetradonia laticeps. The sequence goes on from JAODVP010091363.1 coordinate 6,479, forward strand.
TGAGACTGGAATGATCCTATGTAGTTTTATCCTGCTTATTCTGCGAAAACTCTTAGTAAATTAATAATTTTTTTGTTTACAGTGCTGGGAGAATTGCGAACTGCTACAGTCCAACTTCCAAGTCTGGGGCGCCATGTGCGAGGAGCGAGAAATATGCGTAAGTATTGCAGCCCTATCTCCGTATTGCTGGAATTCGCGAGCGTGTGCGCTGTGTGTGCATAATTCGCGAGGAAGTCGCCCCGTCTAAGATTAATGGCTTTAATTTAATATTGTCTACTGTGTTCCGTGCCTCGCGCTACTTGCAACACAACTACCACTCTATTTCCCCGCCGGCAACCGTATTCCGTATAAGATAACTGCGCCCGACTTGTGTTTATTAACTCCAATTCAGCGTTCCATTGAACAAAGAGCCGCCTAGTAGACTCCCGCGCGCATTAGACAATAAAAGTTCATCAATGGAAAGAGGCCGATTAACAATCACCCAAGACAATTTCGATCAGCATTGTTTCATGCGATTGCAAGTGAAATTGTTTCCTACTCCATCTGATTACTCTAATGCCATTCAACTGATTGGGGATTATAAGATTTTCCTCTTGCAGTCTTCAAGTTTAGAGTCAGCAATTCAGCAAGTTTTTTCTTCGCCCTCTCTCTCTCTGTCGTCTTATAGAACTTGTCAGCGAAATTTATAAGTTTGTAGCGAGTCCCTGCCACTTTTTCGCTGACGCTGACGCTGAAGCTTTTAATCAAACTGAGTGACTAGTTTCAACGGTTATCTTTTATGACGCAGGTCTCTAACGAGTTTTTTTTTTTTTGGTTACAGTTCCCCGGCTGTCAGGAGGCATGCCGCTTCCATGCCGAAGCATCGACGCGAGCTCAACAAACGCAGCCGGTCATCCACACGAAGGGCGAAGGCGTGATAAGGGTAAACGGCGAGCTGGCAAAATGGCCGCGTCCCAGCTCCGTCAGCTTGACAACGCCGTTGGTGTACGTCGTAATGCGGAAAAGTGCTTCAGGGCCTTGGCGACAAATCATCCAAACACTAGACCTAACCACCCGTGTCCCAATGCACACCGAAGGTGCCATGTTGCGAGTGCTCGTCGTTGACCCTCAAGGATTAGTGACTATCTACAGTCCGGACGAAGTCAGCGTGCGTGAAAACAAGAAGCGCAAGAAGAGCATCAACACCGAAATCAAGGCGACTACTTCCAAAAGCATACCAAGCGATGTAGATGCCCCCTGGGTCCTCAGGGAAGTGTCCCTGATCCATCAGAAGGTGTTGGTGATTGGCGAGATCGCTTGGGAGCCCAAAACTACCCGCGGCGTGTACTTGGTGACCTGGGAGGTCGACGGCGGAGGCTTGAAAGGCAATCTGTTCACAGACTCAACCTGTGTGACACTCTCTCTATGGCCAGACACCATCTACCACATTCAGGTGGAGCTAGTGTCGCATATGCCTGGAGTTGAGAACCTCAAATCCGAAATGATGGATCTGGATACCGGCAGAGCGCAGAAAGTGAGCACGGAGAGTCAGGAAGACCTTAACATTATCCCGGGCGAGAGTCGCGAAGATGTTGACTTTAACTCTCCATTGTTATCAGTGCTCGTGAGCGCCGTGAAGGGCGAGAACACGAGGCACAAGTGGCATAATGCTGAGATTATTTTAGGCACGTGCACTGCCATCTTGCTCTTCTCGATTCTCCTCGCGTTGATCTTCTGGAGGTGCCGGCATCACTCCGGAAATGTGATCGAGAACATGATCAGCGGATCATCCATACGCCGACATAAATTAGTCGACGACTTCACCGGATATTCAGGTAATTTTGGCATCGCGTGTTTAGGTTACGGGACGTAATGCAAATTTCCTTATAGTTTACTAGTTTACTCGCGGTACTCTGTAGACATTTTAGTAGCCATTGCTAACGGATCCCAACTTGATGTAGGACTTCCGCGCTGCCAACAAGGTACTCGATCCATTGCGCTGCATTTATGTCCCTCTCGTTATGCGCGACGTACACGCGAGACATAAACATGCATGCCGCGCGGCGGACAATAAACGACGATCGTAATTATACGTAAATAGAGGAGCCATCAGCGGCTGGGTCGGTGCGAGGGGAACATTTACGACTCGAAAAGAATCGCGAATTATGGCATTTCTTGTGAATTCAATTGCTCTCCTTATACATCGAGAAATTATCTCTCCAGTGAGGAAGGGTTTCATTAAATATATGGTTATACCCTCAATATTTTAATTTCTGGTTTTCTGGTTTTCATTTCTGTTCTGTTTTTAAGGTTTCCAACCAATTATGACTGTGGTAGGCACGGTGAACGAGCGAACGCCATGTGCCAGTGAAACATCAACGGTGACGTCGCCTGCGGAGGCCTGTCGAGCACACAACGTCGCCTTGTACGGCCTGCCGCCTCAGACAAGGACTACGGCGGCGCCGACGGACGCCGCCGACAGACAAAACGTTCAGGTGTGACGGCATAGCAGCGACTGCGTGAAGCTATCATCAGCAAACGTTTCCTCAACCGCTCCTGCCACCACCTCACCGACGACGACGTAAAACGCGCGTGCAGTGCATACAAATAAAGTTCCTAAGTTATTAAACTCTATTTAAAATAAACGTGAAATTCAGTGTAAGCTGCAGGAGCAAATACGCGTAAATTTGGTGCTAATGATCATCATCATCCAAACGAGTCGTAAGGTGTGTGAATATAATCACAAGAGAGTTGTGTTGGATGTGTAAATGTGTAAAAAACTAGTCGTAATCAATTGCAACCGAAGTGGAAGCTGGATATTCTTCAGTAATGGAGTAAATTTTGTATATAGACTCGACTCCATGTCTCCCAAAATGGATTAGTGGCGATATGTGTATGTAATTAGCCGTTATGCGCAACTTGTACATGTATAAATAACCTATTTAATTAAATTAAATTAATGCGAGCAAATATTACAACGCTAACTTAACTACAAGCAGAGAATTCACGAAATTCAAATGGATATGACGCATTCCGACTCATTATAATGAAAAATGTATTGTAAAGCAAAAAAATTCTTATAACTGTGTACTTCCATTGTGAGAACGATACAAAAACATCGTCGCAAGAGCAGCATTGGTATTCCATTCGATATACTTGTCAATATTCGGACTGTAGATTGAAGTAGTCTGATTAATGTTTATATTAGTTAGCTTCATATTTCAAACTACGGCGAGACGGCGAGATGATTCCCCGGCACGAAGACGAGAACTTGTTTCGGTTGCATGCACGACGCGCTTCGAACACGATCACAAATTATTAATCTGATAACCTTGCGCGGCTACAACCAATTTTTGCGTGTAGTCGTGGAGCGAGAATAAAATCGCAGGTGTATTAATTGCTTCGCGAGCAGAGCTGCGTTTGTTGGTGCAGGTCATGACCACAATTTTTATTGATTTTCCTAAGTTTGCACGTTGCTGGAATGCAAAACAAAGGCTCGTATCACTCCGGGGAATCCACACTTTGTGATTTGTTATTTTATAATTTATACTTCTGTTAAGTGTTTATATAAGGTATAGGTATATAGTAATGTAAGTAAAGAAATGACTGATTTATTTATTGTTTTACGAGAAAATGTGCGCAAGACATCTCGTTGGCTCGCCGGCATTGATTTTCAATATTTTACCCTCTGAATCTTCGTTTTACTGTACATATTTACTTGTATCATATGGATTTTCTCAGCTCTATTGATATCATAAGTTATTTTTCTATTACAACATGGTCTTAGTCACCTCCATGGCTAAATGTACATAATAATATATAATTATTATTCGTGATGTCTTTGTTTCTCTATAATATGGTATAATTTTGTGTGGGAGGCCATCTTGTTCTAATAACTACCAATATTTGATAGAAATCAACTCCTCAAGGCTTAATACTAGTATGTAGATGCAAAGGAAGAATAAAATTGCGTCTACTTGCTATAAAATCAGAAGGATGAACAAAGTGTGACTGTGTTTATTGTTCCCAGAAGTTATTCCTCTATTACAACATGGTTTTAGTTACCTCCATGGCTAAATGTACTAATAAATGTAGTAAATTTAGTGTGGGAGGCCATTTTGTTCTAATAACTATGAATACTTCATAGAAATCTACTCCTCATCATGTTTACAAGATAAACAACTGCAAATTGGCAGAAATTCAATAGTTTTTAGCACGTTTCAAAGCCTAGAAGTTGTTCTAGGATGAATGTTATTTACAAATTAATGCTTACCATAACCAAGACCTTCTAAATCCCTTAATCCTAGTTTTTGGTATTAGACAGTGTACGGTGACGTCATCTCCCTTCTCCTAGCTTTGTCCAGACAGAATGATAGCCCGTTACTCTCAGGCGAGACCAATAAGGCTCCCTAGAGATACATAACTCCTGTGGTCTGTACCTTAGGACGGAGGTTTTAATGGACTTGCTCGTCTGGCACCCTGTCCCCTTGTCCCCACAGCATGCCAACCAGGAACAAGCCAATCGCATCCAGAAATAACACCACCTAGAGCTGCACTCCACGTTGTATAGAGAGCAAAGTTGGATAAATCGAAAAGGGAAGCCGATGCAGGCAAAATCATACCAACATTGCAAGATGCGATACATTGCAAGGGGCCATAGATCAAAACATAATGGCGTGATAAAACGAGCGAGTATCTCATTACAAGCGCGATAAGGGAATAAATAAAACATGCATGCATCCATTCCTCCGGTGAAGCTCTTCCCCTCGCAGCGAACTAGTCAGTTGACGCAAGTCCAGACACATTTGCACTGAGATATCGTTGTAACTTAGCACCTTATCTGTTTTTTGCGAGGTCGGGCCTTGCGGATTTCCGTCGTGGTGCCTGCAAACTCATATCTGGTAAGTATAAGTTTGCATTATTAACTCCAGCGAACGACTGCGATCTAATCTGAAACATTACGCCATATAAAATGTGGACCGATCCCCGGAAATGACCAGTAAGCACGAAAGAAGGCGATGCAACGACTCAATCTGCGAACCACTCACCGACAAACAGATCTGAATCATGTCCAGACGCCGTTACTTCGAAATTACCTAATTGTAAGTAAGTATGTGGCAAAAATTGCGTGAACGGTGTTAATTAAGCAATTGCGGCGGAGTTTTCCCAATTAATGACGCGTGCGTATTAATTATGCAAGCTTATACAATAGACTTCATAAATAGTTCGGTAATAAGCAAAAGTTTTAACAAGCGACGATGAAATGAGTGGAAATTGATGAAATCTGCGCTCGCAACTCATTCGCGCCTCGTTTCCTCGCATAAGCCTCACCGCACGCACCTGACGAGCGCGCAGATGCGATGTGGAGATAATTGTTCAGGTAAGCGACGATCGCATTATATTTAATGACATATTTAGTCTAGCATGTAAACAGCGTTTTCACTCGGCGTTTGGCCGCGCTTCGCCGCACTCGGTGGACGTGACCGCGGACATTGTTCATGCTGGTCGTTTGTTTACTTTTTTGCGCGTGCATGCCAGCGTCTTTTTCAATTTCAAGATCAGCATATGCCGCCTGCGTGCATAATTTCACTCGTGGCCTTTGTGAAAGCGGCCGAGGAGCAGCACTAAACATGGTTTCCGATCGTAGGCAACATTTAGGAACAGGGAGATAGATTTATTTATAAAGAGCTAATTAATGCATTGTCCGACTTTGTGCTTCCACATGCGGTCAAACAAATGCCGGCGAGATCTTATCGCCGCGGCGTTGTTTTGTCGCAACTGGCAACATGTTGCTGATCGGAGCTACAAGCGGATTTTATTGGGAACAAGTTACAGGAGGCATAAAGTATTAGTGATTAAAACGTTGTACATAATAGAAATCTCTCATAATTTAATTAACTAGATA
>JAODVP010091407.1:16397-31086 GCA_025400035.1 Tetradonia laticeps
TTTCTTTTTCCGTGAACATCAACGGTGAATTCGCCGTGTTCCCTGTACGTTTGACTGTGTCCTAATACGGCAAAATAGCCGAAACGGCAAATTTATCGAAATATTGAAATTTTCTAACAAAAATTTTACTTACTATAGTCATGCTCCGTAAGTAACCAAACATTTGAATATTGTCACCGCCCTCTCACGAAGGAGACACTGGGAATTTTAATGAAGATCTAGCTAATCTGGCTCTATTTACTTAGCAACAAAATGGAGGATATGATAGGATGTGTGCGCATAAATAATACAACTTCATTTGAAATGTTCAGGGTACTATCCACAAACCTACAACTGCTAGATTTCCGCGCACAAAGGGTCCGCTCTTAGTATTCCGTCAGAGTTTGCGTATTATAATTAGAAGCAAATATTTGCGATGGATTAAGATTACATAGAGGGGTTGATACAGGCACTCTGAGTAGGTATAGTCTCATATCAAAGAAAATAAATTAACAATGCACACTTACCTCCAGTAATTTTACCCTGTAACAAAATGCCAATATTGAAGTGGCGCCATCTCTCTAGAGATACAGGAAACATTTGAAAACGGAATAAATTTGTTCCAGCTTCAATGTAAGGTCAGTAATGGCACCTGTAAGTCAACTCCTGGTCTATTACATCACACCGCAAGGCGAACCAGTTAGCGATGTGATTAGCTTCGATGTGAAGCTACTACATCGCCAGGTAGGCACTGTCATCATCAATATGAGTATTAACTTCATCATCATTATCATCAACAACGTTATTATGTATACGACTATGTTTATGAATAGGTCTACATAATGATGGAAGAACGTGAATGGTGGTTGCCTAATCAAGCACTGGATCTGGAAGTGATCGCAGAATCCTCGTCCCTCGTATGCCTTCTTGGCGGGCGTTCGGGCGCCGGAAGTGACATCCGCTTTGACCCGCGCATTAGCGAAGAGCGATACGAGAACACGATTACGGGCGAGGTCGACTTTCTGGAAGCGGGCGTCTCCTTCTTCCAGCGGCAGTGCATTCAACACGACTCGGGCATGTCTGCGGTGTCTTACAGGCAGCGGGGATCCGGAGCAGGACCAGCTTCGAAGCGGAGACGACCCCCGGAAAGCCTAGTGGGTGGTACAGCTTTGGATCAGTTGTGGTTGTGGAAGTGTTTCAACTATACGTGAGTGGGATTTCAGTATAAAGTTTGGTCGATGGAGAGAGAGAGTCGATATTCGATTTATTTTTATTTATTCCATGTTATCGCTTTCACGGACCGTTGTGACCGGCAATAAAATCCTCCCTGCGGGCTACCGCACGAGGTGCCGCTCCCCGGGGACGGCTCGTAAAAGAGCGTCACTTTTAATGGTGGCCGTGTGCACATCAACCATTTACTTGAGGTGTTTCTACTTTTCCAAGTATACAGTATGTTCATAGTATTTCAAAATATGTTTAATATGCGCAATGTCGTAAATCGCTCTAAGCTACTTTAATCGCACCCTAGATACCGTTTCACTATTTGCTCCCCGGTTAACTACCCACTGGACTTGCAGTTCCCAGCGCATGGAACGCCATCTGCCGCAGCAATAGCATTATATTACTGGGAGATTTATACGAATACGAGCACAACGGACCGCGAACGAAATTAACAACATTCCGATGTAGACATGTCGCATTCCGCCCTCGCCATTAACCCTAACAGCCAACAGGGCTTAAACCCATGATCTTATTAACTGCACATAAACACATAAACACACAGTTCAACCAGGGTGATCGTACATTAAATTAATCGAAATCAACACACATTGTAGCTGCAACTTTTGTTTCTGTGTCCAGAGCTGAAATCGCGTCTTCTGGGTTAACAATCACCGGTCCTTCCGAAGCAGGGAAATGGTCCCTTTGGGCATTGACCGTCTCCACCAGTGGGGGACTGCGCTTCTCGGCGCCGGTGAATATTAAAGTATTCCGCCCCCTGCAAGCGGAATTCCATCTGCCGCCCACGCTCAGAGTCCGGGAGACGTTGGAAGTCGATATTAAAATCAGCAACAATATTAATTCCTGCATGGATGTAATATATTTTCAATCTTTATCTATAGAGATACTATATATGTCCTTGAATTGTGTTATAGATTACTGCATTGTTGGCTTTAAGTGAAGGAGCGCAATTCCTCAGTAATGGACTCTTGTATGTCACTGAAAGACTTCGCCTGGGACCTCAAGGTGCTACTTCTCTAGTGGTGAGACTGCTAGTGACGACGCCAGGACTCAAAAATATGACAGGTGACACTTTTTTTTTATCCCGGATTACTTTTGGTGATTTGTTTCCAGAATGACTGAATCAGCACGTGCAATCGGGAAATTAATTAATCGGGAGTTGCATCAGATTTAATTGCGTCGGCACAGCCATTAGCGCAATTATTTCTGATGATTATATGACGTGTTAATAATTCGTTGTAGGATAAATCCATCATCGGTTATAATTAATACTGTATGATTTTTAACTATCTGTAGCCATATAACATAATAATTAATGATACTTCTATTAATTGAGTCCAAATTATCCAAATTAAAACTCCAGTTGAAGTAAATGGCTACAGCAGTCCTTCCTGCGACGGCAGCGAAGGAATGAGCAACACCTCCCTCGCTGGTGCCGTAGTCCGTTCAGGAACTGTCACTGTCCTCCCCGAGGGTATTGTGAAAACTGACACGGAGAGTGCATATTTTTGCGCGAACGGTAATGACACTTCTTATTCAATCTGTTCCTGGCTACGTAGCATTGACTTATTGACAATGTGCGTGATGTTCCACGACAGAGAACATGATCATCTCGACGGCCGACAGCTTCAAGTACGAATGGATCGGCGCTCCTCGCAATCGTGACGGAGTCATCATGGAAATCAAGAGCGACGGCAAACCCGTACATGTCGCGCTCGCCAGCAGCCATTTGCCCAATGACAAGATGTACAGGATCACCGTGGGCGCTGCCGAGAATACGATAAGTTGGCTGGGACGCGGCAAGCATGGTATGAATACGAAATGCATTTTTTACTCCTAGCACACAAACAACACTGCTCGGTTTATCTTGCCCTCTTCCAGAATATGATGTGCAGTTGGTAAGTGTCCCAACACCAGGCATCCTATCACAGGACGAATGGCGTACTTTTTGGCTGACGTGGGAGAAGGCCACTATTGCATTCGGACGCGGGTCCACACTGATGAATCAAACGCTCTTCAAATGGCGTATGGACAAAAAAGTGAAGATCCAGCAGATCGGTTTCGCTTCCGCATGGGGTAGTTTGGCCGAATTCAGGTGGGTAGTGCTATCAATCACATTGTACATCGGACCCGGGCGAAATTCCGCATTTACCGCTCGAGTTGTACACACGACAAATTTCCTAAAACCACCGGCGTTGTGTTGCGTTTCATAATTATCCACGGTTTGCTTCGCCGGTAATTAAAGCGCACGCTTCGTTTCGCATCGTTCAATTAAATGCACCACAGCGTGCGGATAAAGGACTTTCGCTTGGCATGAGCGGCACGTTTCTTTCCGCTGCGCGCTTTTATTTACGCGATGCGGTTGTGCGCGAAAGCACTGAGTTTGATTGATGATCGTGTGGTGAACTTTCCGAAGCTCGAACACCAGTCGGAAAAAAGCATCGATCTATCGACGTCTTAGAAGACGCGTGTGGCGATGACTATGGCGTCTTTGTGAAGCTGTGTGAATGCAGGCGGACGCGCGAGCTTTCAAAGGGCTTAAACTAGATTGATAACTTTGCAACGATGCGCGAGTACGCGCTTTCAGAAAAACTATAAACTTCCTTTTGCCTCTGCTAGAAAGCTTGAAATAAATTGAATGAAAATATTTCGAAAACTCATAATTAATTACCGGAAAATCTGTTTCCTAAATATTATTGCAAATTCCAGGGTGTGGAATTTCAACGACGAATCCGGTTTCTCCCAAGTCCTCCACCTCGACACCCCGAAATCAGTAGTGCCCGGATCCGAATCCGGAGAGTTGCAAATCTCGGGGGGATTAGCTCTTCCTACATTTACAAAATCGCATCAAACCGGAGCCTTATCCGATACTCTATCAACTCTGACTAACTTACTGACCCTGCAACATATGGGCTCGAAGGCCAACGAAACTCTGCGTCGGGATGCCCTCGACAATCTCCCGGGGCAAATCCAGACCATGCTGGCGTACCGCAAAGAAGACAACTCCTTCAGTGAGCACCAAATGCTAGCGAGCCACAAATCAACCGTACAAGTGCTGGAAGCTCTCACTAAAGTCCAGAACCACTTCGGCATCGACCCTGAGCTGATCCGCGGGGTGAAAAAGTGGGTGCAACTGCGGCAAGAAGACGACGGCAGCTTTGCTCCTTTGAAAGCCGACCTCAAGTATCCGAATGCCACTGGGAGCGCCCTACATGATGTTGTTGAGATCACCGCCGAGACTGTGATTGCCCTTTACGAAATCGGCATTGATAATGATGTGGACGCCGAAACGGTGCAGAAAGCAAAAGTTTATCTGGAGAATGTCCTACCGAATCTCAAGTCTACTGAGACCATTGCAGCCGTGACTCTTGCTCTCCTACTGGCGAGGAGTGCAACGGCTTCTTGGGCTGTGGAAAGACTTAGGAATATTTCGACTGCAGATGACGGAGAGTTTGGATGGCCGCATGTTGTCCCAAAACGAGATGCAGCTGATTGGTTATTCGAGTCAGAGGCTGGGAAGAGTTTAAAGGAGCCTTTGATTGGTAAGTCATTGATTTATCTATGTTTTGTAATAACGATGCAAGGGCCCTGAACCTGTTTATCGACTATAAATTCAATTCCTTCTAGCAGAGTAGATGCAAATCAATATAAATAGATTATTTTTTTTTATCTAAGTCCCAAATCTCCTCAGTGCTTTCCTTTTGTCCTTAGCAACTGTAGAAGAGTACAAAGCGTCTCTCTATGCGCTCTCGACATTCTGCTTGATCGGTGACCTGAAATTCGCCGAATCGGTCACACGCTATCTGTTCTACCGTTCCCATATGCTAGACAAGCATGACGAGCTACTGTATCCTGCCGTCAAAGCATTGGGCCGGTACGACGCGCTCGCAAAGGATAAGCATCGCTCGTTAACGATCTCGCTGGCCACGTCCGGCATGGAGCTGACTGACACGCTCGAACTGAAACCGGAGAAACAACCAGACATTCTGCATCTGCCCAGTTTACCGACAAAAGTGTTTGTATACGCCACCGGCGCTGGTTGTGCCACTGTGACTGTGAGTAAACATGATTATCCATATATCCTTGCCTTATATCCACGCTAAATCTAATACTTTCTCAAGGGCAAAACAACATACTCGACGTACTCGGCGCAAAGCGAGACCCCGTTATTGGAACTCTACTCGGCAGTCGTTCAGGAAATCCTTCCGGATCGTAGTTCAGTGGAGGAAATCGAAGGGAAATCTCCAATGCTCCGCATCAAAACCTGCTTCCATTGGAAATACACGCAGCCGTCGGGTGTATTACGTCTGGAAGTGGCGCTGTTCTCGGGCTTTGAGCTAACAGGCGCACCGCCATCTTTGATGGATGGCAGGGAGAGCAGCGTGGACATGGAACACGGCTACAATGCAAACAACTTGTGGTTTGTGTTTGCAAACGTCTCATCGACATGTCCAGTCTGTGTACAGTACATGGCACGTAGTGTTTATGTGATTTCGTCGTTACGACCCGCACATGCGAAGGTCTACCCTGCGGATAGAGAGGACCTAGCGGCTGAAGCCTTTTTCCACACACAAATCGGTAGTCCTCTCTTACAAGGCATTACTGAAGATGATCTAATCACATGGTTCGGTAAAAATTCGACTAATAACACCGAAATTATAAGTGAATGTCTTCAAGGTGCTACGACTAATGTCCTAAAACCAATATCAACAATATCAACCACTCCTACTGAAGATGAAGACACAACAATAGAAGAGTCAACATCACCAACGATGACCGAGAAGTCTACAACTGTCCAAAGTGCAGTTAAAGAAGATTTAAGTGTAACAACCTATACAATTAATGTGGATGACAATTCCATCCACAAATTAACAAAGGAAAAGTTGCTAATTGAGCCAACAGCTGTGCCAATTTTAGACCCAGAGCAAGAAAAACTAGATACAACTCCTACCCCTATACAAAATACAAGAACGGATGAAATTATCCTTCAAGGACATGATTTAACCACGATGCCAAGCCATATAAGTGATGTGGACGTAGTAATGACCACCATAATGACCACAATTGCCAAAATAGAAGATAATCTTATTGATACTCACGACAACCAGCAGCCAATTATAGATGCCAAAATAAATACCGAGATGCCAACTAATGAACCTAACCAACTCATCGTGGATCTTAACGTGCAACCACCCAAACATATTAATACCGAGAAGCAACCAGACATACCTTTGGAGTTAATCGAGAACATTCCAACCACCGAGGAACCCAAAGCAACTTTTCCTGCGGAGCTTAAGAACGATCGATATATACTGCTAGATAAAGAAGCCCTCTGGGGTATGCTCAAAGAGGTTGTTGATGATGAGCTTCGTAAAAGCAAGAGCAAAGTCTTAAGACGTCAAGCTTATACTTAATCTTAACACGTTCACTGGAAATGAAAGACTATTTTATATGTTGCACATTTTGCCACATTTCATGTGAAATTTATGAACGTACACACCAAATTTTGTATATAATAATGACTAACCTCTACAACGTTGGCAACATAACGTAGTTGCTTTCGTGCATATTTGTGCCAAACACAGTCTTCTAACGCGTAATCTTTTCACTAGAGCACAAAACCTTTTGTATCATATTGTTGTAAATACTGAAAGCAAACGAAAGCGATGCGAAGTTAGAGAAAGTGTTACCATTCCGCCCAATTCCGACATAACCTTACAAATCGTAGTCACTGTGCCAACGGGACGTGTGAATCGGCGACACTTTTCGAAACGTTTACCGGACAAACATCGAACATTTGTAAAATTACTGATGAATTCCAGTTGCTATCGAGTGACTCACATTTTACGCAGGATAACACCTTTCACCAGCAAATGAAGCACATTTTGTATATACATTTCCTCGAGCCCTTGTTCCGTCACTACACTTACTTATACTTAAATACCTAATACTAAACAAAAACTTAAAGATATTGCGCGTAAATTTACGATAACTATATATTTTATAAATATTTGCACGTCAATTCAGTAATTCATTAATTGTATGGATAGTTAACGCCGTTAATGCCACGGACGCCATTTTGACGTCGAGCACTCGCGTTTATCTTGAGTTTAGTTGTGTTCAATGTCAAATCTAGGCCTACATGAATTCTACTAAAGAAGACTAACAAGATGATATTAATGACATAAATGTATAAACATAACTTATGAGAATATAAATCACCATAATTACAACCAGATTTTAGTTGTTTTGAAACAAAGTAGGGTCAGGGCCCCTTGCGGTAATAGACGATAGTTAGGATTAACAGAGCTTTAGTAGAATTCACGTAGGCCTAGATCCAAACTAAGCTCAATTTAAACAATCAGTAGTTGATTAATATTAACTTCGATGCCGAAGCATTAAATACCGTAGACTTAAGGCATGCCAGTTGCGATAGAACAGAACAATGCGTCAATAAAGTGTATCTGATGTACATACATAATTCGTAGGATGCGTGCGCTCAAATACTGTAAAGCTAAGGAATAATCGCGTAGGCAGGTAAAGCACCGAGATGAATAACATACAAGCAATATTCATGATTCTGTTGCGAGTACAAAGCTGATGGATTAGTTCGCAAGACGGGAAGTGTTGCATTTTGAAAAGGTCAAACAAATGAATTCTGTGGCTGCGTTGTTAGCTCTATTTTAAATACACAATTCCACAAAATGACAAAGGAAGTATAAATGTATTCATGTCATATCAATGTTAATAAAATTGAAGTTAAAACATAACATTTCTTATATTTCAAAACTTCCGTACAACTTACAATAAATTGTAGAAGACAAAATCAAAAATCTAGCGACGCCTTTCCAGTTGAACTTCCACATCCTCCAGAAAATTGATGTCGCTTTTTCTGTTCATCATTTAAATCCAAATCAATACCTTCAGAACAAAAGATTTAGCAACATAACCTATGAAATGTTCTTATATACCAATATACCTGCAGGCAAATGAAACTTTTCGATACAAAACTTCTTCCTTAATAACTTAAAAGTGTATTCCACGGGTCCAGGATGTGGAGACACCAAAGAATTAATCGCTGCTAGTTTGTCGACATAGAAAAACCCGTGAAAATCAGCTAAAGCTTTGTTTTTCTCATAGTGTGTGCCAGAGAACGAAACTAACCTCAAAGCGATATCACAGGAGTTTATTAATCTAGCGTTGTAAATTTGCTTTAACTACAATTTTAGTTTATGTTAAAATATTAAAAGTGTAGAAAATTCAACCTACCTTATCATTTAAATGTGTAGGCACTGATATCATAGCAATTGCAAGGCAATTCCTCAATATACATCTTAGGAAATACAGAAATTTAGCCAGTTCATCAAGATTATCCCACATTATTGTCCCTAACTGGTGTATACATATTCTTAAGATATTTTTGTCACTAATCTCCTCAGTAAATGTGAATTTCTTATCTTTTACCAAGTTATTAATTTGATTTAGTACTTTACCAAATATTTTATTGTGGAATATTTGATTTGCTTCAGAAGTCTGAAGATTATCTTCACTATAGACAGTGTGGGAATTCGGATTAATTTGAGCAATTGGCATTGTTTCGGATAAATCATAATAATGTCCGAATATAGAATGAGCTTCTGCTTCTTTTGTAGGGAGATTCTGATACCGAAACGCAATTTTCATCTTTGGGTCTTTAACCTCCTCTACTTTTTCTTTTGGTTGCTCTTTAGCTAGAGCTGGTAGGTTCTTTAACTGAACGAGGTATCAATTTTATTAATGACTCGTGAGAAATTTAGATAGACAGAATGATGCGTACATACCAATTCATTTGGGTCATTATCAAGTGAAATTGTAAGAGTATGTTGTCCACAAGCAACTGCTTCAACTAAAAAGTATTTCAACATTGTTTTGGCAAAAATTCCATGCTCATCTTCTTCGATAAGTGTTATAGATCCAACTGGAATGCCACCACCTTCAAATAATAGCTTAATTTAGCGTGTGTCTTGAGAATTGAATGAAATTTTACCTAAAATGTTGTCTAAACTTGGAACTCCTGTTGATACTAGTAACTGGGAGTTTAGTGGATTTGCTTTAGTGCCTTGTATTAAAGTCATATTAAAAAATGTTGTATTAAGTGAAGTTTGGAAAATACAGAAAAACAGCTGAAGAAAAGTAAGGCTATGTGTAAAATCTAGGCCTACATAAAACGAAGTACAGGGTTTCGCAGTATGTTGTCTTACAGTCTTTAATATTCCCGGTAGAGGCGCTACGAACTATAATAAATCAAGAAACATTTTATATTTAAGGATTGCTTTTAGAATAGACAAAATACAAAGCAATAGAAAGAAGAGAGTGGTATTGAATTCTATAAAATTATGATCAAGTTTGACCTATAAAACAAGTGATATAAAATTAATTAAGTAATTGCACAGACAGAGTTCCTGCACCCAGCGCCATCTTGCGACATGTTACAATATTCGCATAGATCATTGGTAGACTATGTAGGCCTAGCATAAACATCTCAAAACTATGATTAATGAATGTAATTTTAAATTTTAACAGTTTTCTACACTAATATTGCTAACATAATTCAAATATAATGTGTTTATATATTTTCTTGATTAGTTTAGTCAAGTATTCATATCACTACCGAATGAAATTTTGTTACAAAGCTTGTAGTTTTACGTTTTTCTTCTCATAAAATGTATAAAGTACAAGTAATAATCTTAAATTCTTTATGGTCATGAAGTGCATGAAATTTAAGTGCATAATAGTATCTAATTTACCAATCAAATATCTCGTAACTGCTGACGAACAGTTCCATAATACAAATCGACACTAAGTTATACCATTGTGTTGATGATCTTTGTGACAATGAGAGCCTTTACAGTGCTTTTATATTTTAGTATGGTCAATGATATAATAACAACTTGTGAAGAGAAATACGATGACGATGAGGGATATGTCACAACATGTCACATTTTGGAAGCACATGACGAACAGTCGAATATCTCACAGCCAGCTCATAGTTGGACTCCTAATTTTTTGAAGGTCTTTATCAACAATAGCACTTACACTAATTTTACTATAGACTTATTTAATCTTCGTGATAATGGTACACAATATAGAGGAATGAGTTTTTACATTACCAATTCAAATATTGATCGAATTGTTGCTGATGCATTCCCAAAGATTTCTTATTCCAATACAGCACGGCGTGTTAAATATAATAGTATAATATTTACCAACAATAATATAACATTCATAGATTCGAATGTGTTTTCCTTGGACGCTTCCAATTTGGTATTTGTGGATAACAATATCAATATTTTCTATGAAAATGCTCTTTATATATCCGGTCAAGCCAAACTGAACTTAACAGGCAATACTTGGAATAAAATGGACAACATATTTGGTAAAATGGATTTGGAAGAGTTGATAATGGTAAACAATCGAATTGCAGCAATTACAGACATTTTCTCAGGATTGAAGGATCTGAAATTACTGGATTTGTCTTACAATCAACTAAGAAGTATAAATATGTCCACATTTCAAGGATTAGTAGCTTTAAACATTTTGAATTTATCGCATAACTCTATTATTGAATGTGGAGATGCATTTACAAAAACGCCAAGTTTAAGTATGATGGATTTATCTTATAATCAATTGAAGAGTATAAATATGACAACATTTAATGGTTTGCTACGTCTAGAATCCTTAAATATATCACACAACTTTATTGATGAATTTTCCGAAGATGCATTTATGAAAACACCGAGTTTAATTACAATGGACTTATCCAACAATCCACTGAGAAGCTTAAACTTCACTAAATTTAATGGATTAGTAAGTTTACAACATTTGAATATATCTCACAATTCCATTATTGAATGTATGTCTGATACTTTCACATCAACGAGTTTACTTTCTCTGGATTTGTCCTACAACCAATTAAGAAGTATAAATATGTCAACATTTAATGGATTAGTATCGTTGGAATACTTGAAATTGTCATATAACTCGATTGTGGAATGTGGAGAAGCTCCATTTATGAAAATATCGAGTTTGATTACACTGGATTTATCCCACAACCAGCTGAGAAGCATAAATACAACAACATTTAATGGATTAACAAGATTGGTAACATTAGACATATCACACAATTCTATATCAAGTCAAAGCCCGTATGTTTTTATTAACTTGGTTAACTTGGAAGACTTGGATCTCTCATACAATAGACTATCAACAATCAACAATGTCACATTTTTTGGATTATTTAATTTAAAATCGCTGAATTTATCACACAATCAAATTCAGTTTGCGGACGGGTTTCAATTTGAATTACCCCGGTTACAAAACTTGGATATAACGTTTAATAACATGTCAAAATTGGATGTACATATATTCGATGATGAACATAATTTGGAAAATGTGTATGTAGAAGAGAATAACTTCAGTTGTGAGCATTTATTCGAAATTAATACACACTTGAGAAAACGATATAAAATTGTGCTCAGAAGTGGAACTACATATGATGGTGTTCAAGCATTTGGAATTCGATGTCAACCAGATACGAAAATCAGCAATAATGATATTAACAGACATCAGGAATATACAACAACTGCTGTGAATACAAGTCGAATATATTTGGAATCTCAGATAATAGGACTTTTGGAAGTCATTTTTAGGAGTAACGAGAAAAATTCTGAACATATTGAAAATTATTTACTCTTTCTTTCCTTTACTATTAGTTTATTAATATTATTTATAATTCTAATTATTATATATAACAGTAGGACTTACATCAGAAGTTTGTTTAGCTATAATAGAAATAATAGCAATAACAATAATAATAGTAATATGTGTGAAGAGGTTGAACTTTCTACTAGTTTAATTACCTAAATTTAAATTTTTCACTTGCTTGGTTTCTGCAATAAAATCCAAAATCTAAAAATTGTTTTTGGCTATAATAATGACTTTGTAAAGAATTTGTAAATAACAAAGAATATTTTTATCTAAGTTTTGATTACGCCAAAACTTTATTAATTTATTTATTTGCTTTTATCACTTCGGATAGTATTGTTAGACTAAAGATTGTTACAATAATAAGTGATTATAATATTGACACATTTGTTGGACTGTTTTATTATACTGTTAGATATTTCTGGAAAATTCATTATGACCTATAAGATCCTTGTTAAAAATGTATTAGAAGTACAAAGTGAGAAACATAAAAACGCAGGAAGTTTAGTTGAAATCAACCTAATTTGTACCACAAAGGTAATTTAATGTTTCACATTATTTTTTCTAAGTCCATTTGCTGAGTTTGAGGCAAATTATTACCTTAAAGCGCATAATTCAAAAATATAATCTCAATATGTTTATATATTTTCTTGATTACTGTATTGATATTGATATCACTCCAATGGAATATTTTAACGTAGCTTGCAGTTTGAGGTTTTTTACATCATCCTAAAGTGTTATTGTCATGCAGTAAATGGAATTTAAGTGCATAATAGTATCTAATTTACCAATCAAATATCTCATAAAAGATGACGAACAAATCATCATCATCATACAAAGGGTCACTAAGTTATGCCACTGTGTTGATGATCTTAGTGACAATGAGAGTTTTCACAGTGCTTTTATATTTTAGTATGGTGAGTGATATTATCACAAATTGTGAAGAGAAATACAATCCCTATGAGGGGGGGTTCGTCACAACATGTCACATTTCGGGAGCAAATGATGAACAGTCGACTATCTCAAAACCATCTAGTCACTGGGCAGCTAATTATTTGAAGATCTTCATCAATAATAGCACTTACACCAATTTTACTATAGAGTTACTTAATCTTCGCGATAATAGCACACAGTATAGAAGAATGAGTTTCTACATTACCAATTCAAATATTAAACGACTTGTTGCTGACGCATTCCCGAAGGTTCTTCATTATAATACAGGACGGCGTGTTAAATATGATAGTATAGTATTCACCAACAATAATATAACATTCATTGATTCGAAAGCGTTTTCCTTGGATGTTTCCAACTTGGTGTTTGCGAATAACAATATAAACATTTTATATGAACATGCTTTTTATATCTCCGATCAAAAGAAACTGAACTTAACAGGAAATACTTGGAATAAAATGGAGAACATATTTGGTGAAATGAATGATTTGGAAGAGTTGATAATGGTGAACAATCGAATTGCTACATTTACAGACATTTTCTTCGGATTCAGTAATTTGAAAATACTGGATTTGGCTTACAATCAATTAAGAAGTATAAATAAGTCACCATTTAATGGATTAGTAGCATTAAAATACTTGAATTTATCGCATAACTCTATTGTTGAATGTGAGGAAGATACATTTACAAAATCGCGAAGTTTGATTACCATGGATTTATCGTATAATCATTTGAAGAGTATAAATATGACAACATTTAATGGCTTACTACGTCTACAATCTTTAAATTTATCACACAACTTTATTGAAGAATATTCCGAAGATGCATTTATGAAAACACCGAGTTTAATTACAATGGATTTATCCAACAATTCACTGAGAAGCTTAAACTTTACTAAATTTAAAGGACTAGCAAGTTTACAGCAATTGAATATATCTCACAATTCTATTATTGAATGTGTGACTGATACATTCACATCAACGAGTTTACTTTCTCTGGATTTGTCCTACAACCAATTAAGAAGTATAAATATGTCAACATTTAATGGATTAGTATCATTGAAATACTTAAAATTGTCATATAACTCGATTGTAGAATGTGGAGAAGCTCCATTCATTAAAATACCGAGGTTGATTACACTGGATTTATCCCATAACCAGCTGAGAAGCATAAATACAACAACATTTAATGGATTAATAAGATTGGTAACATTAGACATATCACACAATTATATATCAAGTCAAAGCCCATATGTTTTTGTTAACTTGGTTAACTTGGAAGATTTGGATCTCTCATACAATAGACTACCAACAATCAACAATGTCACATTTTTGGGATTATTTAATTTAAAATCGCTGAATTTATCAAACAATCAAATTCAGTTTGCGGATGGGTTTCAAATTGAATTACCCCGGTTAGAAAACCTGGATATAAGGTTTAATAACATGTCAAAGTTGGATATACATATATTTGATGAGGAACATAATTTGAAAAAAGTATATATAGAAGGAAATAACTTTAGCTGTGAGCATTTATTCGAAATTAATACACATTTGAGAGAACGATTTAAAATTGTGTTAAAAACTGGAAGTACACATGTTGGTGTTCAAGCATTTGGAATTCGATGTGAACTAGATACGAAAATCAACTCTAATGAAATTAATGTACATCAGGGGTACACATCAATGACATCTGCTGCGAATACATCTCGAATATATTTGGAATCTCAAATAATAGAACGACTAGAAGTTATTTTTAAGAGTAACGAGAAAAATTC
>JAODVP010091429.1:0-12340 GCA_025400035.1 Tetradonia laticeps
GTTTAATGTGACAGCCATTTAAACACCGATTGAAATAGGTTCATAAGGAAACGCCATTTATTAATACACACATTTTTAATTATTGTTTAAAATATTGCAACTTTTAAGCAGGGTGTTACCTATTTCATAATAGCTATAGTCCAATATAAGATACGATCTAATTAACTTGCCTCTTTCCATATAAACACATTACGCTGCTACATATGTACATAACTACAAAAAAACAAACGTCATTAACTGTTGCCAAGCCAAGGCTACGTACCGTAACGTACGTTATATCCTGCAAGGCTTCTTGGCAATTTCTTCTCCTCTGAAGATTTGATTGACATATATACAAATAAGAAATCCGTTATATATAAACACTTAATGAAAAAGTTCAACCGTGCTAATACATACACAGTGAGCTCTTGATAATTCAAATACTTCGTAACTCGAAACATTTGGTCATTTGAAGATAATTTACTATATAGAACCTCCTCTCCTTTTCGTTAACTTCAAATTTTCGAGTGTTCAGTATTTACAAATGTCGGCGATACAAACAAGGCTCTGTGATAGGCTCCTACACACAAGCCCCAAGTCTCAAGGCTCCTTATCCATAGTCCGAAAACGGTTAAATATCGCGAAAGGGTAAACTATTGCTAAAAACATGTAGGGAAGTACAAAATATCCAGACTTTGGGTGCAGGATGAATGCAACATGAAAGACAAACACTTAACAGTGTTGCTCATATATTTTTTGCTATAGTTGATCCCTTTCAAATTATTTGACCAAATCAGAACTATTAGCCGAACATAAATTCCCTACAACAGTATCAAATGAAAAAACAATCATATATCTCCTTCGTCCTCAGCCAAAATTCAATTGTTTGCAATCATTAGAAACATTTTATTAAGCTCCACAACATATGCATTTCACTTACTTTCTAGATCTTCTTTTTGGATTGATATCTACGAAATTCTGCCGAGGAAGTGCACGCTACTTTGGTTTTGTGCAATTTGTTTTATATTTTACCTTTCTCAACTGGATACTGTATTTACTCAACATATGTTACTCCGTTCAAAATCTGCCGCTAACAAAATTAAAATTTTATATATTCACCAACTTTGAATTTTAGTGCTCATATCCAGCTTTCAAGATTTGATGCATAAATAACCATTTTGGTTCTAGATAGTCCTACTAAGTCAATTTATAAGTAGTTACTCACACTGTGAGTTAAATTAGTTCTAAATGCTACATGGTTAGACCAGTGTATCGTTCATTTTATTCTGCCTTGACGACTTTGTCAAGGAAACGTACCTTTCTATTTACACAGTTATTTGCTCAAGTTCCTTAGGGTAGTCCTGATGGTTTGAACATTGTTTATTTTCGTACCGACTCTCTATCAAGTTTTCATATTTTCCCCGAGAGCAGATAAATGAAAACTGAAAATAAGATATGTGCGCTGCTTCGTGTGCGACCAACTCGACACGATGGGGAGGATCTTATCCATGCATTATTAAAACTTGCAAATGTCACATATTTCAGCACATGGAATGGTATAGAGTTCATCTTGGAATATGCTCCTCGGCTTTGAGTCGCTGCTTACAGAAATTTATGACTTTTTATGAGTTTTCCTGTTCTCTTTGCACAGACGAATATCTAGATGACGTTGCAATTTCTGCTTTACTATTCTCGCTGCATTGAAAATCAATTTAGAAGCATGAAAATTCATGTTCGCATATTCTGAATATTCTTCTTTAAGACTACTTCATTAAGGTATCTGTCGCTGATCAGCAGGCACGGTTTATGAAAGATTAATCAAACTCTTGATTTCATCATTTTCCCCTGGACGACTCCGTTCTGTCACCTATACCTAAACTAGACCCTTTCTTTTGACTCAATACTCTATGCCTTCTGCATGGCTACGCTTCTACATCTTTAGCCTTCATCCCAACGCGAAATTAGACGCAATCGCACCGAACACGTAGCTTCGCCCCAACGCACTTATTCATGAACGTGTCCCCGTCTCATATTCTCGTACTGAATGAATGCATTTAATTTTCAAAACGTTTTCCTCCGATATCGCGCGCCCTGCTTCCGGCAGCTCGCGCTGGGGAAGACAGTGAACGTAAACGGTAGCCGGGAATTTATGCAAGCCCCGACGGCACATGTGCAAAAGGCGCAAATTAAATAGACGCTGCTTGTAAAATGGGCGCCATTCTACCAGAATGGCTAGGTACGTCACCGAAAGACCAGCTGAAAATTAATTCATGAATACCATGTTTATTTTTTATGCAGTAAATATTCCCAGCTTGAAAACCCCATCGGTAAAGCTTAAACGACTCTAAATTTGTTTTGTGGTCGTAATATATATTTTAGGGTATGTTTATAGCTTGAACTTCATTCTACCACACGTCAAATTTGCTATCGTTTATAAACTCTCGATATAAATTTTGATAGAAATGTTTATTTCGTACTGTCCGCTGGTCACCCACTATGAAATGTGCGCAGCGGGCGAGTTTCAGATTTGTTTTACGACTTCATTAATCATTTTAGGGAAATTTTAATTTCAATTGCAGATTGCTTACGCGCCACGCTCGGTACGCTTAGTAAATATGAATAATACAAATGCAAACATGAGCAGTAGCCCACGAAATACCACCGGTACGCTGCGGGCATAAACATGAAATATAACAAGTCGTTATTTAAATTAAACTTTATAATCGCACTCAGTCCTGAGAGCATGGAGGTTACAATGGGCATACCAGAAAGAATTATAAGGATATCAGCATGCGAAAGAGGGCAGCGAGAAAAATAATTTCCATTAGCGTGACGAGTTCAGCGAGCGGGTACGCTCTGGTGGGTGCTAAAGCTCTGAGACGAAAACCTAGCCTTCCAACATCCGGAGCATTATGTTGCCGCTCACAAATTCTGCTCCTACGAGTTAGTGTCTAGCTATTCTTACTGCCCAATCTTGCATAGTATTTGCAAAGTTGCTTCAAGTCATGGGATTAATTTAGTTATTTAACATTGCCTGCGAGTCCTTGATATTGAGCGGAACCAGCGCAATGTTCATTAGTTTATAATACTTATTTATGGCGGGTTACAATGAATGCACCGAACGAACGGAAGGCGAGAAAATTGCCTAGTTCAAAAAATCCTTTATTGCATCCATTTTACAACGCTGTAGACCATTGTGAAACAGTTTGCTGACTCGTCTTTGTTGACGTTGTCGGATTATTGAGCTCGGCTTCCAATCGACAAAGTGCACATCATGCGCTTACTTCCAGAATCCTTTGTTGTCGGTTACATTTCGCTCTGTGCACATGGCGAGCCTGTCACCAGCTGGTTATAAGTTACACAGTTCGCAAATTTGGCAATTGATGACCAAGCCAAGTGTTTCGGATTGTCTGGGTTTGTGCCAATGGCCAACCCGCCTCGGTAATGGTACTCACGAATTGCGATACACTTCAATTGCTGCTTGCAATACTTGAATGCGACTCGGTCGACAACAGTAACGCCTCACACCCTTTCAGAACGAGCAAGTCAAGAACAGAGCGGATTTGAATCGAGTACTGTACACCCATTGTTAGCAAGTGTATCCAAACACTTTAGAATGAAACCAAACACTTGTCTGTCTAACGAAGGTTATATCGACGGATATGTCCGCCGGTGTGCGAAATGTTAATTGAAATCAGCATAGTCTAGGCCCTGGAGTCAAGCCCACTTACTGTTTGGCTAGATGTTGCACGGTCTGTATCTCATGCGCATCCCTTAGTTTCATCGCACATATGAGTGTATGCTGGGCATGTAGATGTTGTGCTGTAATGCTCCCAAATGCGATGTCGCGTGCTGTTGAGTGCGCATTGCGCGAGTCGCGATGTTCGTGCTGCGACTGCCGATTGCTGCACTGCTGCTGGTCGGAACGGATAACGAAATCGCCGATTTGCGAAATTGAATGGTTGCAAACGGGTGACGGTTTATTTTTCAGCATGCGCCAGCGAGATGTGTACGCGCGTCGAAATGTGGGACAATTACCAGCCGCGCGCCAACATGAATCACAGCAGTGACAGTGACATCAACAAGCTGCCATCAACGTGATCGAAGTTGTGACTTATACAAAGTCATAGTGAAATAAATTTATTACAAATGATTCCAGTATTAAACATATGTATTTTGTTTTTGTGGGCAAAATGTACATAACTAATAATGATCAAACATTTTAAAAATATATGTATATACATACTATATCGATTCTGTCCTGATAAGAGCAAAGGTCGTACCTTTTAAATCATAGTTCTGAAATATTCAACAATTTGCCTTTCTGAGTATGACAGGAAGCTAATTTCAATTTTGCAAAAGTTTGTTTCAATATATTATTACATTTTCTATATTTTAAATACCTGGACGTTGAATCGGAAAATAAATCGTACCCAACTAACTATACGGTGAAAGGAACATATGTATCGTATATAACTTTATCACCTGAATTCAGATGCGAAATAGATTTTTGTGTTTATTAGAATGAAAATTACGTAGGAGGAAACTAATTGTAACATTGATTTTGAAAGTTTTTTTTATAGAATATATCTTCTTAACTTCAGTGCTTCGACGAAATTCATAGCTGTTCAAATGATGTAGCATTTGTACTCTCATTCATATTTATAAGATCCACATAGATTTGTCTCCCTCTTTCGCACTTCTGAGGAATCTTACCCAAATGAACAAGCTATATAGCTATCTAGATAAAATTCAGAATTCATTGCAATTTCGTGTACACATATTCAGCCAACCACTAAACACCTATAAATTTTTGCCAATGACTGAGGTGAAGCAAACAAAACACAGAAAACGCCTTGAAATAGACAATTCGACAAATTTCTCCACAAATAACTTTTTGCATTGCAATAAAAACAAAAACCTGTTGGAATCTTATGGAAGAATCCCCAATACAGAAGGTCAGTATGTGTGCATGTATACGGTTAATTTTTTTTTCTATTGTAGGGTAGTGTAACGACTTGGTCTGACTTTTGAACTGACACTTAAGAAAAATAGTAGTTACGAAAAAGTTTATTAGTGAAGTGAGCGGGCTGGTTTGCGAGTTTGGAGATTATTAGAATATAAAAAACTCTATATGTATCCCTGGATATCAATTTTTGCAGATTTGACCGTTAGTCTTAGCTCGTTGGTCTTAGCTTGGTATTAGTTGGACAGAACAAGTACATATATGGAACGGCAATTCCTGTTATTCTCGTTTAGCCTTACTAATACTATTAGAAAAAGTTGAATGTTGGGAAAGTTGCCTCACTCGGACCTTTGTGATAAGCGACTGAATATCAGACAGCACTAGCAGAGCTTCCCTTACTGGAAGAGCCTGTATCTGAGAAACAACATGTAGCCCAAAATGAGTAAATTCATTATTATGTTGGTGTGATTTCATTATTTCTTTGAATACTTCAACATAATGTTCCATATTTGATTTTGGGCTCTCATCTCTTCTTTTTTTGCAGGCGATGGGAGTTCGGAGATCATTATCAAGTGATGATGTAGTACTTCAGTGACATTGTACTGTTTTTGGTAGCTCAGGAAACACAAATTCAACAGTTTCATGGTCCGGTTTTTCCTGAAATAAAAAAAGTAGAAGCCTTTTAAAGCATTTTAAAATTTATTGCGTCGGTACCTATAGTCGTACCTATAGTTGGTACTATCCGAAGACTGAAACAAATTTGAAAGCGTGGTTTGTCAATATCTAATAAACTGTGTCGGAAAAAAACTTCATTACTCTGTGTGTACAAGACTGTGGCACGCATATAATTACTATAGGCACTTAGCGTAATTTTTAAGAAAATGGCAGATCATGACTACAACCTTACTCTTTTGATGTTGGAAGTTATTGCAGTACATATTTCGAGATATTTAGAGATTCGGCAAAGTATCGAATATACCAACAAGGCTGTCAAGGCCGATGCTTGTGTTGCCACTCGTCCTTTCTCTTGAGCAAAACGTGGAGGCCAAACAAACCGGGAGAACAAGACTAAATATTATTTTAGAAATTAAATTATTTACGGTAGTAGCGCGGGTAACGCTACAACTACAAGATTTATCATCCCGAGGTACAGGAACGTCAATTATCCGACCCTCCACGACATCAGTAACATAATTATAGCATCCTCATCGGACAAAAAAAACAAAGCAAATTACTATGTTATTTTTATACCTATTAATACAATTTAAAATGAAGCGACTGTTGAGATGGAGTGAGTTAGGGTGAGAAACATCCCCTTCCTTAGTGTGCGTGCATTAAAAACATTATATTAGATTAAAAAATCTAAAAACAACGCGTTTATGAGTGTGTATAAAAAGATGAACATAAAGTGATCAACTTCGATGTATGCTTCACTCGTATTAAAAACGTGGTGCAACAGCCGTCACGTGAGGGACACGTCGTGTATTGATACTCACCACGTTTTTAGTATGAGTGATGCATACATCGAAGTTCACCACTTTATTTTCATCTTTTATATAGAGATAATACTTACCAATGTTTCGCTTTCAGATTTAGTTTGTCTCAAAAACCTGTCGGCAAACTCATACCAAACAAGTTTGGGTTTGTAGATTTCGACACCTCTGTTCACATTATTAAGCAATTTTCTAACTTTTGCCCTTTCTCCGTTATAGGTTCCTCGAATGCTTCTAATTTTCTGTCGTAGAGCTTTAATTGACTGCAGTTCCGTCACTTGCAATAGGATTTTTCGGCCGCATCCCGCTTATACCGGATTTTAAAATCGGGGTTTTCTTTCATCCACAAACGAGGGTACGGTTTAAAAACTGTATCAGTCATTGTTCAATTAAAACGAATTTCAACAAAGAATTAACTTTTTATCGGTATAAATGATACTTCACATCGTTGACAATGAAAGCAGTATAGTAGTGGTGGAAAACTATCGGCTTTATCGACTATCGATATATCGATAGCTTTAACGAAGGACTATCGATAGTATCGATACTATCGCTGCATTTTCTGCTAATACATATTTCAGTTTAAAAAATATTGCAATCAATTATAATCCAAAGTAATCGATTATATTATTTATTTACTACATATTAATATATAAGTCATTGCTTTTGCTTAAACAAAAATAATGCATTCGCATTTTTATATTTTACATAAATTGTACATTTTTTATATTTTTTTGTAAATATTTCAAAGTTCCTTTACATTCTAATTATAACAATGTATCGAAACTGCCCCTGGTTTTTCTCTCGTGTAATAAGCAAAAAATCAAAAATTGTGAAAATTTACATTTACGTCGTTGTTTCTCTAGCCGTCGATATATATTGCGTACTATTGTAAGTATTTTTCGAGTAAACTAAAGTGAATGTCTGCCCCCAAATTTAGATTTACTATAAAATTAATAATTTTGAGTGACAAGCAAATTACTAATTTTTCTTTGCAATCTATATTCCAATCTGGTAGCTTCATTGAAAGGTATTGTACGTATATTTTGATCTAATATGTCAAATTAATTATTTGCTTGTCACTCAAAATTCAACTTGCCACCAAGAGTTCATTAGGGATGCCCCCACAGTCGTAGAGAACAAATCAATACGTAACACCTCTTAAAATTCCAATAACTTGTATAATTTTCATTATCCATTTTCTCCGCTATTATCAATACCAATCTTTAGACCAAAATATATCAAGAATTAACATCTAAACAAAAGATAGATCCCCAATTACTTATAACAATACATATAAAGTGTAGAGAACGTGACTTAACGCTAACTAAGGCTGATAAAGGCAACTCTCTAGTGATCTTTAACCACGATAAATACGTCCAACTCACACTTGATTTTCTTGTATCTGATAAACTTACGACTACTAAAGTTGACCCATCTAAAAAACTGGCGATCAGGCTGAAAAACCTAATTAAATCAACGGACAACCGAACCTTCTTTTCCCCGCCTCGATTCCCTTCCGCAAATCCATAAAGTGGAGACTTACTATAGATAATGTTCAGAAAATCCCAGTAAGATTTCTTTTTATTAACTCTTTAACGTATCGAGTTTAAAAATGGTTATTAAACATTTTTAGGGAAAAATTAACTGTACTTAACAAATACTTGATAAAAAACAGTAAAGAACTTGTCTCTTCTTTAATCCGTCTCTAGTTGCCGAACCACATAATTTTCTCCTTGGATGTCACTAAGCTATTCCCTTCCATCCCAGGGTCGAAAATATTGCCTTTGGTCAAAAATATGGTTCACATTTCAAGCTTATCAGATGATGAAGCAAGTTTCTTGGTTGATCTCCTGGAGATTTGATGTCTGATCTCATCAAATATTTTAGCTTCAATAACACATTTTATATCCAGCAAGATGGTTTAGCAATGGATTCCCCCTTATCCCCCTATTTGACAGAAATTTACATGTCACATTTTGAGGCCCTATTGTTTGGATCTAATTTTCAGTTGGTCGAAAACATCAGCTATTGGCGTCGTTACGTGGATGGCGTAGTGGTTATCATGACAGGTCCAATAAACTCAGCTTTAGAATTGCTGCCCTTAGCTAGGTTAGATAACAATCTTAAATTCACCATAGAATTGGCTAAAAATAACATGGTTCCTTTCTAGGATTTAGAACTAACCTTAAAATAGGATACAATCCTTTAACATTTATAGAAAGATAACCACCACGAACGTTTCCATTAATTTTTATTCAAACCATACGGCATCACAAATTTCAATTTTCAATTTAACCAACCTTTCTCAATACCTCTGTCTTTTTTTGATTTCCAATCACAAATTAACTTAATTAAATACATCGGGGTAAATAATGATTTCCTATCAGAGTTTATACTGAGAATAGGTGTGAGGGTTCGTAAGAGATTGTTTTTGAAAAGTTTGACCACGTTCCTCAACCCTGGTTCTCCTTCTCTCTCAAAGCGTTTGCGTTCCCAATGAGTGAGAGTGGACTTTAAAGTCCCAAGTTCCTTAGACCCCTTAAAAAAATACAAAGATAAATCTCACTCTAGTTCTTCTAACATTGTTTATGAACTAAGATGTAGCTGCAATAATATCTATGTGGGCCAAACGTCGAGGAAAATAACAACCAGAGTTCAGGAACACATGGCAGACATACGTCTAAGGCCTCGGGCACGATACGAGCGGCGCGCGACGGCAAAATTTAATGTTTGTATTGTGCTTATGGAGAACGCCTGGCACTAGCCATGGTAACCGTGAGCGGCAGTGGTGCCGCTGACCTACCGCGCGCCGCAGACTCGCGACATTAAAATTTTCTGCTTCCGCTCCGGCGCTTCGTACATTTTATCGGTGTTTCAGTATAATATATATATTTATTCCAATTTATTTATGCAGGTAAGTATATTTTGAAAGAAAGCGGCTATATAATGACCCGAAGAACAATTCTTTTCCATCGCAAAACCCAATGAGCGAATTATGGTACAATATAATAACGTACACAAGTCCTCGAAGAGTTAGAAATACGATCTACAAATCCGATAATCTCTTAACCAGGTCGAAATTCATGAAGTAGATACATACATACTTCCCAGAGGAACTACGAATATAAAATTATTGCTGAAAAGTGAATAGTCCAGTCTGAGCTATCGTGTGATTGTGTTTTTATATTTTTGTGTATTTGTCACTGTATTCGTCTTCAGCCTTCAGCGTTTTATCATCACTGTAAGTAAACAAATTTAATTATTTTCAAAATATTTTCATTAAAATAGAAAATCGCACGCTTGCCCTGGGACACCATATTGAAGGTTGATTCAAGGTTCTGCCTTACCGATTTTCTATGCTGAACACGTATTCTCCCTTCTATTGGCTTCAACTCTGCCTCTGTGAAAATGTAAACAACGTCGTTTGTATCGTGTTCACTACCGCTCTGCAAGTTACCGCTCACTTGCCCCGCCCTTTACCACGAGTCGCAGGCCGCTTGTATTGTGCTCGACGCCTCGTGCAACCACAAAAATCGCACTATGCGGCACATATCTTAGAATATAATCATGATTTCACATGGGATGAATATAAACTTCTTAAAGCAAATATTCCAAGACATTCATTAGTTCCATTAGAAAACGTTTATATCACTTTAGTGGAATTGAATGATGAAAAACTCTTGAACCAAAAAACTACTTACACAAACAAGAGCTTGGTTAAAAACCTATTAAGAAAATTATTATAATAACCTTGTGTATGCTTGGTTGCTTGTTTCTGTTCTCACCGACTGCGTCCCATAGTCTCTTCAATTTTTGTTTATCACTCCCATTATAAATTAGTTTTGTTACGCCATTACCAAAATCTAGTTTTTTGATAAAAACATTAATTTATAATTGTATTGTAACAAAAAACAATTTTAATAATCACAATCTATGTATGTTCATTAAATTTGTACAATGCTTTGTAAACAATTTGGCAACATGGTTCACGCCGCCAACATTGTAGGTAGGGGACAAATACGTCTACATGTTGTACATACCTTAGATCATTACCTAATAGATACGGCATTACATAATTAGAGCGTGTAACCCAAGTGATGCACGCTTTCTTTACTAATATGGTTGCGCTGATGTCATTATGACGGAAGCATACGTAGAAATGACGTAACAGTACATATTAAATACAGATGGTATCTGTATACGGAGTTCTATAAGTAGGAGGCACAACGCCGTATATTAAAAGCCTACCCGAAAACGCTAACATAATGCTGGTTTAGAGTGTCGCCGCTAGTTGCGCTGGCATAGGTTTATAACGTGAATACAACGCAAGGTTGTTAAATTTAGAGGTGCTCTCACTTCTACGTCTCTACGTCATTTGTTGGATAGTAATAATAATAATTGCCAACAAATGACGTAATGTTTCCCCTTACCCCAGACTTCGTCATGGCCAAGTGAGATCACCTACGATTTAACAACCTTGGTTTGAACCCACATCTCCATACTGGTATGCACCAGATGTTCGGCGCTCCGAACCAATGCGCCACCGAGGCCAACTTATTTGTTTAAATTGAACCAAATTTTGATACTGACTGTACTTATATACAGTTTACCCGCAAGATGATAAAGTGTAGTTTATGGCTTTGACATAATTAATTGTCAATTATTCATTGTCAATATTGCTTGAAAGATTTTGGCACCGGCGGCACATTTAATGTGCCTTGTTGTATGTACACGAAGTCTAAACTTAAGTGTGAGAGAGAGAGGAATCAATGGCAAGCTTAACCGCATTGAGTTTCATAATTCCGTTAAAAAAGTATGCAGGTAATATTGCTTTAATAATTTCATTCTGACTATTTAGTCATAATCATGTGATTGGAATGATGTACATAACCTTCAGGAATTTTTCGCAATAAAAACAAATTTGTGAGATTTGGACTAAAATGACTGCTGTATATGAACTTATCCTATTTTTATTTTAGATGTTGGGAGGAATTCTCGGAATACTACACGGATACGATACATATAAAGCGTACAACTTCTTGAAACGCAATACCTAAGTAAGTATTAAGCAATTACCTATTTCTTTTCATAAATGAAATTATTTGATATAAATATTGTATAATAAAGTTGTACATTTTTAAGTAATTTGTTCATATATTTCACATTTATAGTGCCTTCTTTATACAGTGAAACCAATACATATATGAACAAACCTGTCAGAGAATACAGGGCGCAGTTGTGTATGGCATTATCTAAGTTATTGTATTAATTCACATATTCCTATTCATCAAACAATTCCATGAAAATAGGATATGTGTCCTCAAGTTGTTCAACTTCCTATGCTGCCTCTAGAAAAATATTTACACAAAAATCAAACAACAAGTTGCGCTGTGAACAACATTATGGTCAAATAAATACGATAATCACGGTAACATAGCTTACCTAGAAAACTCATTTTGTTATAGTGGTATGAATTTCATAACGCGACCTTAAGGGCGACACATGCGCCTGGCGGGGTATCGGAAAATGGAACCAGAAATAATCGGCAGTGACACGAGTTTTATATGACTTTGGTGTGATTATATTTATATGATGTATATTCTACATCATACACGTTTTTGAAGCATATTGACATCCCGGCATATCGTTGGGATGTGGTATCAACTTTCCATATGCGCATTTGAACATCTCACAATACCAAAGTTTTGCGAAACTGTGGATTAAATTATCATTACAGTAACCTCTCGTTTAAGTGCGCATGGCGGGGGAGGCAAAAATGAGCACTATATCCGAAGCGCACTGAACTCCGACCTCCCCAAGGATATAAACATTTCAGAATGGAAAGCGGTTTTAGCGCGCGTGCGCACCAAGTCGCGCCGAGCAGCGGACGAGTGGAGAC